>PVKE010005445.1:15023-59077 GCA_004027555.1 Craseonycteris thonglongyai
AACCCACTGAGCCATCCTGGCTTCCCCCCTAAAATACTTTCAATCATTCAACAAACAGTTAAGGAGTTGTGAACAAGACACTGAACTAAATTCTGTACAGAGCATGAAAGCGACTTGGACACAGTACAAGTGGTTCCATTTCCCTAAGCTGAAGTCTTAGCACCTTCAATAAGCATTCACTTAGCCACCATCACCACTTTCTTTTAAGGACAGTCCTTCAAAACTCTGCACTAGAGAGATGTAAATATGTATATAGTGTATGTATTACCCTATCCAGTGACCTTTGTATTTCACGATGAAATGACAGGTTTTTTCTTGAAAATACAGGGCCCAGGCTAAAGTTAAGTATCTCTTCTTAGCCTTTCTGATGTGCTATTTCAGAATCTGAAAGTGTTCTCATATCCTCAAGTTGTAGCTTTCAATTAATCTAAATCACCAAATCAAACCATGCCATTGCCTTGATTAAAATTAAGGACTGTCCATAACCTATTAAAGTTCAAAATCCTTTCCATGACATTTAAGGACATTCATGACTCTAACCCTACCTCCTTCACCTGCCTCACATCCCTGTATTATTTTAATTCCTTGCATCTTGTTGCTCAACACCTTTCTACTCTTGCTTATGCTTATCCTGACAGGATTCATTCCCCACCCTACAGCTTTATCTGTGCATCAAGATGCAGCTCAGGTACCATCTTCTCTGTATCCACACAGTGTCTTATACCTATTGCCCTCTCATAATTTACATTAGTGACATCATCTCCTTAAGTTAAACTTACAGCTAATATTTACTGAGTCCTTACTATTAAACCAGGAACTATTCTAAGTACCTTCCATTTAATCTCCTTTATTTTCATAACGGTCCTGTGAGATAGATTCTATTATTATTCCCGTTTAACAGGTGAAAACATGGGAGTCAATAAGGGGTAACCTGCCTATAGTAACATAATTATTGAGGGGACAGAATTCAAACCCAGGCCATTCTTCTTCAGGGCCTGCATTTTTAACTCATAAAAATTCCTCAGGTGAAGTCTGTTTCCCCTAATAAAGATACAACTTTTGTTAAGAAAAAGACAGCCTCACGTACCCCTGCAGTTTCAGTGCTTAACACATAGAGTAAGCTCAGTAAATTTTATCTGCATTGGTTTTATTCATGAACACTTACTTTAGATTTTATAGGTATTCAAGTATTAAATACAAAGTTCTTCTAAAACAAGGGTGAGGGGCCTGCTTTATCTTTATAAAATATACACAAATATTGAATGGTAAAGACATTTTCCACCAAATCTCAACCAGTTCATCACACTGTGGGCCTAACTCCATATACACATACAATAAATTATTGTGAAAACATACCTTGTGTCTGGGCTGTACCTTGCGAAAAAGCAAATATAGTAAATAGAAGTTGCCAACACTGAAGAGAAGATTTACAAATCTGAGCATTCCAATGGAGCAGACAACATGTTCAGACCATCCAAAGATCCAACTGGCAGGTTTGACCACTCCAACCGACAGCAGGTATAAACCAGGTAATGTAGTAATCATGGGGTCCCACTTAAAAATGAAAGGCCAACAATGAAGCAAAAGCAAGAGGACTGACACACAAGATGCTAAATACAAAAACATCTTCACCAACAATCAGGCATTTTTAGAAGTTATTCTGTGACACAGTAAATTAAGTACTCAGCAATCAGATGTTGCCTCTAATGAAAAGTTTTGCTTATATTATGCCCCTGCACATGGCTTTGTGGTTAAGGTACCACCAACTAGTAGACAACTTAAAATTAGTTTCTACTCTTCAAAACAGCTATATTTTGGTAATGCAAATGCTCCTGTTTTTAAAAGTTGATGGAAACATCAGCTGAAACTGATCATTATGAAGAGAAATAAGTGTTTAAAGAGATTAAGCCACAGCCTCATAAGGATAGCTAACATGTACTGAGTCAGGAATTGTGCTAAACCCTCTGCATTTAATCCTGCCCTACAGATTTTCAGATGGGTAACATGAAACTCAGAAAAATACAAGGTCACATAAGTAGTAACTAAGCTCGAAAATTTTAAATCAGGTCTTTTCTAACAAGACTGTATTTTTAACCAATACTCTATATTTCCTCATCAGAAAAGGAATATGTCTACAGTAAACCCTCACTTAATGTCAGTGATAGGTTTTACTACTTTATGTGAAACATAAAATGAACTCAATTTCACCATAAATTAATGGCTATAAACAAGAGTTAAGTTCCTACCACATTTCATTGTTAAGAAAAAGTTACTCCAGCGTCCGCTGTACTTTATTTTTGTATCTACGGTATATATTTATATATTCAATTATATATTCAAACATGCCATTGCAATGGTTGCCAGTTATCCAGTTAACAAAAGTGTCCTAAAAACACCAGGGATGGAATTAAGGTAACTTGTCACTTCTTGGTGGCTGAAGATACCCATCCTCCCCACCCCGTCCCACCTCAAAAATACACAGTGCGGTGCCTGACAGGTAAGCTAAAGCGAAGTGTTACAGGAAATAACATACCGGTACGCCTCATACGGGGATAGGGGAAGAAAAACTAAAACACCGATCATCAGTTGCCAAGAGGGGCAGTATCTCAGTTCCCCATTAGTTAATCTCTCTGAACATTACTTCCTAAGTGACAGATCTGCTGTTTATTCATTCACGTTACACGGGTATTTCACAGATCCCAGGGACAGGGACAAAAGATTACCAAATTCCCTTCATGTTTGAGGATGGGAGGGTGGAGCAGAGGGAACTAAGGACAAGGGTTGGGGCTGCTCTCCTTGGCCGGTCCTGGGGACAAGTTGGGGACCCCACCTGCGAGAGGGAGAAATGGCCCTCACAGTAGCGCTGCGCCTGCGGCAGGTGGAAGGTCTCGTCCATGTAGGGCTCTCGAAGCGCCCGGCTGAAGGCGGAGAAGAGGAGGCAGGACATTAAAAAGGTACAGCTCAGGGCAGCCGAGAAGTAGTAACCCTCCAGCTGCGCCATCCCTGTCCCCATAGCCACAGCCCAAGAACCCGGTCGTGCAAAATCTGTGTCGGGTTCTCGAGCCTGGCAAGCCGAGCTTGAAACTCGGGCTCGAAATGGGCGCGCAAGGCGGGACTGGCCGGACGGGTCTGAACATAGCCGGAAGGCAAAGGATGCTGGGAGGGAGTGGACTCGGAGCTTCCGGAAAGATCGAGTTACTGTTTCCGGAGTGAAGAATTTAGGTAACGGACTGGGCTGTGGCCTGTCAATCATGTAGCACGGGGCTCACTGAGTGGTCAGAGTCTCCAGGAGGGGCGGGTGAAGGGCTGTCTGAGAGAGCGAGAAACGTGGGGTTGGAAGCTTTGAAAGAAAAGCAGCTGCTTTGCCTGCGAGTCAGGCTTTTTGTCCTGTTTGTTCCCATCTCTTACCAGTAGGTGGTATAGTTTCCCCACGTTTGCAATCCCCAAGCTCAAAAACTTGAGCGCGCGCGCACACACTCCCGCGGTTATTCTGTATTCTCTTAAGTGATCTGAATTACTAAAATCAGCAATTCCAGGCATTGATTTCTTCAGCTCTGGAGGGTTGGTTGTGGAAGCTAATCTGAAGGTCCTTCCTTCCTGCTCAATGAACTACACTAATTAGAAGATTTTTTAAGTTAAGAGAGAAGCCTCAAAACATCGATGCGCTCAAAGGGGATTAAATCAGCATTCATGGTACACTCTGATAGCCAGATCACAGTTCTCTATGAGAGTTGAGGAAAGCAAATTTTAGAATTTGGGGAATTTACGTGAGGAATGCTTTTATGTACCTGTGAATTAGATTGTTCTTGTTAATCTCTGTATCAAAGCATCATTCTATTTTTCCTAAATCATAAGCATAGGGATCCTAAGGTGTGGTACTATGTATCACATTTGCAGTCCCCCAAATGGCTACATTTTTAGTCCACATATTATGAACCTAAATTTGTAGACTTTTATAGACTTTGTAGACTTCACACATTTCTTGTATTGGAGCTTGGGGGCAGGACGTGGGAGAAAGTATTTGATGAATGCTGAAGATAAATTATGTCTTGGAATTTTGCCTTTAGCGTAGTTAGCAATGTTTCATATAAAATGATCTCCTGGGTAACTTCAGTCACGTTGTGTTTGTCAGAAATACATCAGAAAGGAGTTTAGACTTGAGAACCTTAGCTTTTTGTCTAGGTCAAAGCTAATTCAGACTCTCCCAATTTAGGCAAGTTTGTCAAATTTAACTGATGGTCTCCCCTTTCAGTCTCTCTTATTTCCTTATTAATAAGAGGTGTAAGTGGTGAACAAGGGGTGGGATGGGAATTTGCTTAAACCATTGGAGTAAAATCATACCTGGATCCTACTGAGACAGGATAGTTAGTTAAACTTAGATGGTCAGGAAGGCCTCTGTAACCATGATGCCCATACTGAAGAAATTCGAATGCAAGCCTTGGGCTTCTGACACCCATCTCTAAGGATTAAGGAATGTAAATGTAACCTTGGAAGGAAGGCACCAGATACTAAGAAATAAGACAAAGGACACCAAGGCTGATAATGCCTGGACCCCTTTCCCCTTCTGCAAGCTAAAAACTGTAGCTTATAGTCATAACTAGGGCATTCCACTTCCGGGTGTCCCCTCTCGTTTCGAGAGCTTTCCTTCTTTCCAATAAACTTCTGCTTAACCTTTCCTGTGGAGTCTGCATCCTCATTCTTCAAGCGTGCGAGACAAAGAACCTCAGAAGGACAGGACACACACATCAATTTTCCCGTTTCACTACTTTGGTGGGATGCTCTTCTTTGTTTTCCCTTTTATGTCTCATTTTATTATTGAGTTCATGCTGTACTGCTCTATTTAAGATCAGGTCCAGGTGACCCAGTCTTCAAGAGCTTGATAGGATCCATGAATAAAGGCCCAGATCCCATGACTTGCTCAGTTGTGACATACTTACTGTAGGGGAGGAAAAACATATTTTTCCCTCTACCCCTCTAAATTCTCAACTGGGACCTCTGTAACAGATCAATAAGAGAAAGGTATACAAATTTACATAATGTAAGTGTTTTTGTGACACATATGACTTCGTTTGGAGGTAAAGATCTTAACAAACAGTTAAACCTTTTCTTTTTTTTAATGCAAGATGTCTTTTTTTTTTAATTTATTTGTATTGTTTTTGACAGAGAGAGAGAGAGAGAGAGAGAGATACAGAGACAGAGAGAGAACTGAACTGGGGGAACTCCCCAGCTCAGCACATTATGACCTACTTTAGAGAAAGATCAGAGAATCCTTCCTGCACATGCCACTTTAGTTGAAATATACAACTATACCAAGGTGCTGTATTTTGAGCTAGGATGTCCGAAACACCCCCTGCCAAAACCTTGCAGCGTACTGACGTTCCCTAGAAATAGTTGGCATTTTCTTGAAGGTAGTAGAAGGCCAGACATTTCTGCTACACATGTCTCTGTAATAATTGCCGCCAAGAATTCACCTTGAACCTCTGACCCCTATATATCCCACAACCCTTTTAAGGTAGTTCAAGGAACTACAATGTTTTAGAACTGTTAGGGATCTTCATGAATAATCTACTTGATTTCATTTCTCTTAAGAAGGTGAAGTAAAATAAAAATGATTTACCTGAAATCACATAGGAAAGTAGTGGCAGAGATGTGGGTAGAAATGAGGACCTCAGACAATAACCCCACAGCCTTATGGTTTAAAATAGTCTTCAATTTATAACCAATTGAATGTTTTATTAGTTCTGTAACTCTATATTACCATTCTACTCCACCAAATAGAGCATACAGGTTTCATTCTCTTAATGTCCACATTGCAGACCAATTATATCAAAATCTGCTGCGGAGCTTTTTAAAAACATCTGGAATTCAGGGAACCATCTCTGATCACTGACTAATAATCTTCAGGTTGGGAAATCATCAGTGCAGAACATATTACTTTTGAATGCTAAGAAAACCTACTGGCCCAATACAGGTCTTCACAGAATACTCCACTAATTTGTTGGTGAATTACTTTTACTATCTACAAATTGATGAGGTTGTTGTCACTTATTCACTTTGTCAGTAACTTATCTCCAATAACCTGTAAATGCTTTTCCAAAGTCTGCCACTAAATGAAGACTTCACAATAAAATAGCTACCTCTTGGGATTTTAATGAAATAAGTTATATTTTATTAGCCCTATCTTTTAAAACTGGATCACTATTAATATTCATCTTATATTCACCATTAAGGATTTCAACCCAATTTTCTTTGAATGCTTATTTTGTGAAAAAGGTTTATCACTATGATGGGCAATTCCATCATCATTAAACATCAATTAAGTTCTTTATTTTGTGCTATCTACTTGAATTATGATATAAGAAGTTATGGCAAAAATGTGTAATTTCTGTTGGAATTCTAAGAATAGGTAACATGCACAAAAAATAAATCTTTGGGGAAGCCAGGATGGCTCAGTGGGTTAAGTGCTCACTTTGCAGCCCTGGGGACAGAAGACTGAATCTCAGCCCCGGCCCGTGTAGACCCATATGCTGACCTGGGGAGTGCCCCCAGTTCAGTTCTCACCAGGGTGAGATCCCAGCCCAGTTCCTGCCCTGTGCAGCCCCACACCCACCTGTGGAACAAAACTATGTGGGAAAACCAATGATGTACAACTATGGAGACTGTTCGGGGTCCTCCCCCTTCTCTCTGTCTCTGTCTCTGTATCTCTCCCTCTCTCTGTCAAAAACAATAAAAATAAATCTAAATAAATAAGTAAATAAATAAATCTTTGTTGGTTTAAGCCATTAAAGTTTTGCATTTATTACTATTGTAAAACTTAGACCATCTTGATCAATTCTGTCATTCTTTATTTGATAAATTCATATACTACCATGTAAATCTTGGTTTGATAAACTCATGTACCATAAAACTCATAAACTGTATGTGAAACCCTAAGTCCTATTCAGTGAGTTTCACTGAAGTTTGCATTCTAATGCTTTCTAAGTTCTACCAAATGGGCCACTAATCAAATTAAAGAAGAAAGATTAACAGGAGAACATTACCTTTATAATACATGCACAAGGGGAATTTATATAAGCATGAAAATTCCAAAGACAATGAGACAACATTGGGTATATACCGGTATGACACTTTTTGAACAAAGAAGAAAAGGGTAGGGGAACAGGGCATTAGATTTTAGAAGTGAGGATGGGCGATTTACAGGTAGTTGATGAAGAATTAAACATACTTGGCAGGCAAATTCTGACTAGGCAATTCAGAAACAATGGGACAACAGGTATCTAGTTAACAGATATGGAGTCTTTCTGATTAATGATAGTGAAGATTCTTAAAGTGATTAAGCCCATACTCCCTTCCTAAAGCAGGTTTTCCTGTCTGGGCATGAAGTGGGGGAGAATTAAGAGTTTCTTTCTGAGACCAGTTTCTTAATAACTTTAAAATATCCCAAAAGGCACCTTCAGAGTGACAAAATTTTAGTTCCCTTTATAATTGAAAAATTTGGGTAAGTATCCTCTCACTTTGGAGACCAAGTACCATTCTTTCTTTTATAGAGCCTTTTTCACTAACTGCTGAACCAAAATACTGATCACTTGATTAACATAGTGGTGGTCACTCAGTTCTAGGTGATATTTGGTTCTAGCTATGAGTAGGATATTGTACCTTAGGCCAAAATTAGAGATGATAACCTCCAAAATGCAACATTAGCCTTGAGGTTATTCTCAATATATCAATGAAAAAAACAAAACAAAACAAAAAACAAGTAAAGATTAAAATTAACCAATGGATTAACTAAGCAATTAGTAAACACACACACACTATTTTAGTACAAAAGTATCAACAAGTGTTTTAGTTCTTTACTGAAAATGTCTTAGAAACAAACTGTAGGGTAATCAATCTTCTTGGTTTGCTGGAAATTTTGGTTTGCAAGATCCAGGAAATCCTTCAGGTATTTCTAGAGAAACAAGGATGGTTGAGCATCTGGAAAGTTAGGCCATACAACCAGAAGGAAACTCCCTAAATACCCTTTGTAACAGTAGTTCTTACAGTGTGGTTTCAGGATCAGCAGCATTAGTTTTACTTTGGAACCTGTTAGAAATGCAAATTATTACATCTTACACTTACTGAAACAGAAACTTTGGGGCTATAGTCAAAAATATGTGTTTAAACATTTATTTAATAACTATAATTTTCTTAAATTCCCAGCTGAATTGGTTTACGTTAATGTTTAAGAACACCTCAATCCTCAATATTGCTCTTCTTTTCTGGCCACCATGCTGCACTGTCCCCTAGCTAAATATTTTCTTTGTGAGTTTTCATGGGTTTTTTTTTTTCTCTTGAAGAAGCATTTGGCTTCTTCAGTTCTCCATCTCCAGGCTCTATCCTACTGAACAACACAAAGTCCAACAAGCCACACAGAAGCTCCTCCTCCGCAGGTGGAAAAAAGGAATTTAAGTACTTACAAGTCAATATTTTTCTATCATGTGTTTTTACATTCAGACACATCTAATTTTTCTTTTAAAAATCTTTATGTGAGGAGGAACTGTGCTTTTTTTGAAAAAAAAAAAAAAGTTGGAACAGGAAGTCCTACGGTATTGCTGCCAGTTAAACAGGAAAAAAAAAAAAATACTAATGGAAAGAAACTTCACAGTTTTTTGCCCTTACACTATATAAAATTTAAGAGAATCCAAAATTGATTATTAAATTAATTGGGCTATATTATATTGATGAATTTGCTGTACTGAGACAGGATAGTTAATAAAAAGTTTGGTAGTCAGTAAAGTCCACAGTAGCATAGCGACCTTATTAAAATGAAAATATAGTGAGCACAAAAGCCAGCCGGCCATTAGCAAGATGCCAACACTCCCTAGACTTCACAGCTCCTCCCCCAGGTGGAAGAGATTCATGCCCCTAGGAAGTAAAACTTGCAAGAATGCTTTAGACTGTATTAACATTCAGGTTCCTATACCTGTACCCCAGCGCAAAGACAAATCATACATAAGGAGTAGTTTCAGTCTCAGCTGTGGGCATCCCACTTTTGGGTGGCCTCTCTCATTAGAGAGCTTTGTCTTTTCTTTCAGCAAACTTTTCTGCTTCACCTTCCCACTTGGATCTGCGTCCCCATTCTTGGAGTGCGTGAGACCATGAACACTAGACACACCGTGATTCCTACATCAGTACCATTAAGTCAACCAAAATAAAAAGTTAGAAAGGAAAATATTGACAATTTAGAATTTTACATTTTTACTAAACAGTAATATGATTTTACTAAGTGAAAAACTCCAGAGTTCGGACTGAGATTTATGATGCAACTGTTATTACTGAAGGGATAGTCATTTAAGATAATGTGAAATATTGAAGAGGTTTCAGTTTGCTCATTTCCTTTTTGGTTTAAGAAGCAGACCAGAGGAAGACATAGGCCACCCTGTGGCTGATCACTTGGTGCCCTGCACCAGTTGAAAGTTTGACATAAATAATTAAAGAATATTATTTTGAAAGTATGTGATATTTAGCAAGAACAGAGATAACCTGAATTTACATTAATAAAATTCCTAATGCAAAAATCCTCATTTATATTTTGTTTTCATCAGGCAAAGTAGAGACATTGGAAGGGTAGCTCCTGTTCTGTAGTCCCTGTTTTCCTTCCAGGTTTCCTTCTGTTCTTGTTTTATTTTGTATTTGCTTTTCTGAATGAAATTACAAACTATGCTAAAGGATTTCCTATTACTTCATACAATAAGATAGAATACTGCATTGTTTCTTACTGTCTCATAATTTTAGTTTTCATAACAGCCAATTTTTGCCGACCGATAATGCATCTGATCAAAAATATTTGAGACAGAGTTGTTATTAAGGGAAGTGTTTTTTCAAAAACTTATTTTCACTAGGAGGTGCTGACAACTTCAGCTGATTAACTTTGTTAACCTTTCTTAAGTTGATTGCAGTCATGTTTTAGCCCTGTTTATTGATCAGTGCTCAAATATCTGTTTAACACGACTGTCACTCAGGATGGCTGTGTTCGTAGTTTTAAAAGTTCATTGTTTTCAATACTAACAATTCATTGCTGGATTTTCTTTTCTTTTTTCTTTTTTTGTATTAAAGATATCTTATAATAGTCTTATCATCCTGCAAGAAATGTTGGGGGGTAGATGAGAGACTGGAGAGAGCCTGACAGAGATGCAGGTTTGCAGAAGCTGATTGGCTGCCACTAGAGGACAAACAAAGAAGTGCTGCACACTTTTCTAGACCCTTCAATCAAGTGATGTGCAAGCATTAGTCACTTGGGAAAGGTGTCATGTCTCCACCCCAAGATCCAGGCAAAGGTCCATTGAACCTGGCGGGGAGGAGGAAAGTATAAACCTCTGCCCCTGATGGAGGGGCAAGAAAGCTTTTTGGCCCAGTGTCCTGGACCAGTTCGAAGCAGTGGTCTGCAGCCACTTGAGGAGAGGCCAGAGACTCTCTGCCACTCCAGGCAGAGCTTGACTACCACAGCGGGAGGACTAGGAAGAACGTGAAAGCCCACTGCTAAGGCCCAGACACACAGGTCCTTCCTAACCCAGATGATGGACCAAGGGCACTGAAACGACCTTCTGGTCTCCCACCAGGAGCCTGACACTAAGTGACCAGCAGTGTATGATGCTATGGGGCAAAGAGAGAGAGAGAAGAGTCTGAGTTGCCAGCTTGCAGGGACTGCTGAAAGTTGAGGGTGGAGCAGGTGCACTGAGAGAAAACCTTTGGCATTCCTGGTCCTACACATAGCACAGGTCAAAGCAGACCTTTACCAGCATTTAGTCCCTAGAGTGCACCTGAGTGTGCGTGCGCTTGTGTGTATTTATTTTGATTATATAACTTAAGCACCCCTTTCTACAGAGTCTATACCTAGGACAGTAATTGCTTTCTCACGAATCTTTGCCTTTTCTAGTTTAAATATTGAAAAGGGTTTTCCAAGGTGGTTGTATTAATTTATACCTTTTTTCAAACAGTATATGAGTGTATTTCTTATTTAATATTTTTGTCAACACTTGGTATTGTCACTTTTTTATTCTACCCACTCTGGTGCATGTATAATGGTATTTTTTGTAGGTTTAATTTGCATATCCCTGATGACTAATGAAGGTGAGAATGTTTTCTTTTGCTTATTGGTCATTTGAATATTTTCATTTATGAAGCTTTCATTCAAGTGAATTTCCATTTTTCCATTAAGTTGCCTTTTATGTTTTGATTTATAGAAGTTCTTATTATATTCCTGGTATGAACCCTTTGCTATGGGAAGGTCTTGAAAATGTGTTTTCCCATTCTCTGTGACTTTTTAAAAATAATTGTGAATACTTCTAAATTTATGTATTCAGATTTATCAGTCTTTTTCTTTATTGTAAATTCTGTTTATGAAGTTTCCATACACCCTGAGATCAGGAAGATACTCTTCTATAGTATTTTAGGGCATCCCCATAGTTTCTCTTCAAATTCAGATCTACAGTTCACCTACAATGGATTCTAGTGCATCACATGATATACAAACCTAGTGAGTTGTTTTTTCATAAAAATAAACAATTGTCCTAGCAACATTTTTTAAAGACCATTTTGTTGACACTGCTCTGGATTGGAGTGCCACTTATGCCAGATCAAGAAATCAAGGGTCCATATTTACATGTGTCTGTTTCTAAACCTACTATTCTATTCTATTGCTGTATTTCTCTGTCATTGCTACACAATCACACTGTTTTACTGTATCTTTAAAATAAATCTCGGGGAAGCTGGATGGCTCAGTGGTTTAAACGCTCACTTTGCGTGGGAAGCCTGTGCAGAACCTGAACGGAAAGGTTTTCGGGGAATTCGATTGGCAAAGCCTCAGTCCCTGAGGCCTAACCTGAGGCACCGGCCCAGGGCTTTGATGGCAAAGCCTCAGCCCCTCCCCCCTTTCATGTTCTTGTGTGTGGGGGGGAGGGGTAGTTGGGTGATTAGATATAGAAAAATCTGTTTAGTAGCTTCGCATAAAGGCAAGGCAAGGCCTCAGGCTCCCCTTCACCTCCCCTTGTGATTATCAAAAAGAATGTATACATGCAACTTCACATGAAGGTCAGACCAGTTGATTGATTACTGAGCCTGGGGTTAAAAAGATATGTATGGGGAAGGGTCTGCTTGTTCCTGTTATGCTAATGAATAATCCACCCTATACTTAACCCACAATGTCTCTTAATCTCTTCCCTATTCCTTGTAATTATGTTAACTTCTGCTATATAAAGCAAGCAATAAAACTATTCGGGGCTATCCTATTGAGGGCAGTCCAGGCCATTTGGTCTGTCTCAATTCCCGCCGCTTGATCTCAGGGATTCCGTTCAGCCAGGCTGGCTCCTGGTTACAACTTTGCAGCCCCGGGGACTAAGGATCGAATCCCGGTCCTGGCCCATGCAGACCAATATGCTGAACTGGGGAGTGCCCCCAGTTCAGTTCTCACCGGTGTGAGACCCCCACCCCAGTTCCTGCCCTACGCAGCCCCGAGCCCACCTGTGGAATGAAACTGTGGAAAAACCAATGATGTGTAACTATGGAGACTGCTCTGGGCCCTCCCCCTTCTCTCTGTCTCTGTATCTCTCTCTCTCTGTCTCTGTCAAAAACAATAAAAACAAATCTTAAAAATAAATCTCGGTAACTGATAAGAGCATGCCTTTCCATTAGGTTGTTTTACTTTAAGAGTATCTTGAATATTCTTGGGTATTGCATATTCATTTATATTTTATTAATTCCCACAAAAAAACAGTTGCTATTTTTATTACTATTGGATTGAATATATACAATTATTTGGGGGGGATTAAAAAATTCGCCATATAAAATATTTCAGCTACCATTTTTGTTTCTGGCATTGGTTATTTGTCACTCCTCTTTTCGTTTTAGTGCATCATTTCGGGTATTAAACAATTCCTTATATTTAAACAAAAATTCTGGTAAACCTCTATTTGGAGGATGTAGGAAGAATAATGTATACAAGTGGGTGATGCAAATAAACTGTATCTTTATATTTAATATTATGAGATTATCTGAGAATGTATACTACTGAAAAAAGGAAGAAATTATAGCATAAGCATGTAATTTCAACTTATTGAAGAGTTGAAGACTATTAAATCAAAGAAACAGCAATCAAAGGTTGGTAAAGGCAGTGCCCATTTTTAAGAAAAATTTATATACTCCTAATTTCTTTTATTTTGAAAAACATTTTATACATCTATTAATTCAAAAAGGTGGTCCACTGACTGATGACCATCCAGAACCTCATTTGACTGGCTTATGACCAGATAAGTACAGAAATTAAGATAAGCTTAAAAAGATTTAGAGCGGTATGATAGAGTAATTTTATGTTTGTGGAAATTGGTACTGAGAAAAACTGGGCTTATATTTTATATGTTTTTGCTGTTTTAGTAATTTATATATATATATATATATACATACTGTATATATGTGTATATGTATATATGTGTGTGTGTGTATATATATATATATATATATATATATATATCAGAGAGACAGAGAGAAGGAGGAGGGCCCTGAGCAGTCTCCATAGTTGACATTAGTTTTCCATATAGTTTCACTCCACAGGTGAGCGCGGGGCTGCACAGGGCAGGAACTGGGCCAGGAGCCTCCCACATAGGTCCCGGTAAGAACTGAACTGGGGGCACACCCCAGTTCAGCATGTGGGTCCGCGTAGGCCGGGGCCAGGATGTGATCCTCAGGCTCCAGGGCTGCAAAGTGAGCACTTAACCTGCTGAGCCACCCCAGCTTCCCCTATTTTTATTATATTTTATAGAATTAGCAATCCATAGTAAATTGGATTCTTTTTAAAACTTTTTTTTTTGTCATATGTAATTTAAGAAACTCTATTGCCTTATGATAAACAAATTTAACTCAAACCACAAAATCAAAACCTTTCTTTGTACTATATTCAGAAGATGCACCAGGTAACTTTATTTTTAACTTGGTAACTTAAGAAATTTAATGTAATAAATATCTAAGCATAGTACTTCCATTTGGCTGTCATCATTTAATATAATGTTCAACACACAATCTACAATTTGCCCTTTCTTTTAGTTTTGAGAACTCAGTGCTGTGTGAGTGAAAGATTATTTATCAAGCTCGCCTAAACTCCTTTGGCTTTCTGATGAGTGTCAGAGCTTTTTTCTCTCATGAATATGGGTACTCCACCACAGCAAGCTCATTTTCACATGGTCCTTTTCATAAAAGAAAACCTGAGCAAATTCCTCAGAAAATGGACATCTTTTAGCTCTGGTAAAGCAGCAGCAGCCATAAAATCTGTTTGCAGGGTGAAGGAGTGTCTCCTTTCTGCCATATTGTAAGTATTCTGTTCAGTCTTCCCAGACACCTCTCATTCTCAAGTGGGTGTAGTAATATTTTTATAGTGCAATTGGCAAACCTTGTAATCAGCTCTTCAGGCAGGATTTGTATTTATTATTTTTTTTAATGGAGTGAAACTGAATGATTCCTTCTAGACTAGTAATATGGTGGGTCCAGTCCCAACTATTCACTTAACTTAAACAGCAATAATACTGGCAATCAAAAACAGTTTCATGAAACTTGTGTTAATTACTAGAACTTAAAATGTCTATACAGATGGGATTTTTTTTTAATATATTAGTTTTACTGAGATACATGTATACACAATAAAACTCACTTCTTTTACATGTAACAGTTCTATGCATAGTTCTTCGTGAGCTGAAGTGCAAGTCTCCCAGAGACTCTGTTTATGTGTTGATTAAACTCAAAGGGTTGAAACAAAGAAAACTAATATGCTAAATAGTTGATCAAAATATTTTTATTGAACTTAACCTATTCAAAGGCATTATTTCTCAATCTGATATAAAAATAGAACAGCTTTACCAAGATAACACATGCTTTCCTTAATGTAAAATGTTCAGTTACCACAAATGCATTTGCACCAATTGTTTACACCAGTTGCTTATACTGCTTTGTAATCAGCTTATATTCAGTGCCACTGACCTATGCCAGAAGCTCTGGAAATATAAAAATTTCTGTGGAAGCATATTAGTTTTCTAACCTGGGACTGCTTAAAGAACACATTAACCAGGGTTGGGAAAATGTTAAACCCTTCTCAGCTGGTTCTGGCTCATAATGTTTCAAAAGCTGATACAGCATGAAAACTAAACTTGCAGGTGAAACAGTTCCTGCAGATCAGGAAAAGGTTATTGGAAGAGCCAATGTTCAAAGATGAAATTGGTCTTTTTACTAGAATTTTGCCAAACAAACCTATGTAACTCAGATAGCATTTGGTTAACCGAAGTGTTGTGACTAAAGTCTTGCAGGGCCTCTTGGAGAAATTGTTCAGTACTTGCTAATTTGGTGTTTGTGGTGACTAGAAAACTTAACTACCACAAATAATGAGAAACAACTGTATAACACATTTAAGTAGAAGCATTCAAAGCCACTGCCCAATTAGGTTCTGCTCTTTTCCTTCTGCCGTGTAAAGTTCAGGTCTTAAATAGGGACTGTCTCTTAAGCAGCCAAATCACAGCTGTCTACATATAACATAATGAGAAATAAATGTTATCTGAAGTTGTTACTGCTGTAAAGCTACTTATATAGTGCATCTATCATGTTGCTAAAATGATCAGTGAAAAATTAGTTGTCATGTAAACATTTGATAGCTGGTGACATGCTCTATGCCTTACATGGTGTCAAACACACAATAGCCCTCAATATTTATTGAATGAAGGAATAAGTGAGTGAGTGAATAGATGAATGAAAGGGGAGATGTCATAGGACATAATATCACTTACATTTGTCTTGGAAGGAGAAAGTAAAGTCATTCAGGCTCCTGTTCTTCCCTGTTCAACAGGCAGTGGCAACTTCTCGTGCAGGGTGAGTCAAGTCCCCGAGACACGATGGTGAAGGCTGGAGTTAATAAATTTGGCTGTGTTGGGCACCTGCTCACCAGGGCTGCTTTTAATTCTGGCACAGTGGATAGTGTTGCCATCAATGACCATGTCATTGAACTTAGCTACATGATCTACATGATCCAGTATGAATTCCACCCATGATAAGCTTGGTGACACAGTCAAAGCTGAGAATTGGAAGTTTGTCATCAATGTCATCAATGTGTTCATCTCCATCTTTCAAAAGCGAGATCCCACCACCATCAAATGAGGTGATGCTGGTGATGAATATGTTGTTGAGCCCACAGGTATCTTTACTATCGTGGATAAAGGTGAGTTTCACTTGAAGGCAGAAACCAAAAGGCTCATCATATCTGCCCCTTTTGCCATTGCCCCCATGTTTCTGAGAGGTATAAACCATAAGAAGTATGACACCTCCCTCAAGATTGTAAGCAATGCCTCCTATACCACCAACTGCTTGGCTCCCTTGCTCAAGGTCATCCATGATAACTTTAGTGTTGCAGAGGAACTCATGACCATAGTCCATGTCATCACCAACACCCAGAAGACTCTGGGTGGCCCCTCTGGGAAGCTATGGCATGATAGAACATCATCTCTACTTCTACTGGTGCTGTCAAGGCTATCGGCAAGGTCATCCCTAAGCTGAATAAGAAGCTCACTGGTATGGCATCTTTTTCATTACCCTCAATGTGTCAGTCATGGATCTAATCTGCTGTCTGGAAAAAGCTGATAAATATGATGACATCAAAAAGGTGGTGCAGCAGGCATTGGAGGGCCAAAGAAAAGCCCTTCAATGCTGGGGCTGGCATTGCTCTTAACAACCACTTTTTCAAACTCACTTTTTGGTATGACAATGAATTTAGTTAGCAATAGTAACAGGGTTGAGGACCTTATGGCCCACGTGGCCCCCAAGAAATAAGAGCCTCCTGGACCACCAGCCCCAGCAAAAGCAAGGGAGGAAGAAAGAAGCCCTCAGATGGTGGGGAGTCTTTTCCCCAACTCAATTCCTCATTAAGCATTTCTCATCCTCAACAGTTTCCGTCTCAGAAGATGGGAAAGAAGGGGAGGGCTTTAGGGAGCCCTACCATATCATGTTTCATCAATAAAGTACACTGTTCCCAGTCTAAATAAATAAATAAATAAATAAATAAATAAATAAGTCATCGGAGACTACTTGAGGAGATGGGAACAGATTGGGTCCTAAGAAAAACATCAAGAAGTCATGAGCCCAAGGCAAGGGAATGCCACTTGCCTAAAGTCTGTAATTAATCTAGTCCAGAAACAGAGCTTGGTGAAGCTTGAGTGATGAGTCTTATGCTTGACATGCTCCCAGTAAATATTTAATAAATATCTCTTGAGTGGGATACTATTTTTGAAAACATTTCATAAAAAATGTATCCTGTCTTATTAAAATAAAGAAATAAACTAGAACCTCAGGGTACTCCATCAAAGGTTATAATATTTCTTTGATTTGAAAACGAGTGATTAAAAAATTTCATGTGACTAAATCAAGGTCACATTAATAGAAATTTATTTCACTCATTTATTTTGAAGAATAAATTTTAGCTTTAATTATTTATGATAGTTTTAAGCATACCCACAAATTTAATGACTTGTTTGGAAAGTCTAATTAAATCTCTGCTTTGGGAGACATTAATATTATTAATGTGTAAAGATAAATCTGAAAGCACATAGTGAAAATGGGAGCTTAGTCCAAATAACTGCCTGTCTCTCTTAGCAACTGTGAATAAATACTATATGTATATGATAAGTAATTTACATCCAGAAGTTAAAGTTGATATAATATCAGTCTCCTTGGGACTACCACCATTTTATTCTTTTTAGTATTGCAGGCAGGTCACATGTTAACTATTTCAACATGAAATTTTGGAAGAATTGTAGAATGTTGCATGACATTGTTTATTTATGTCTTAAAAGGTTTTCCTAGATACTATAGTTATTTCAAACCTAAAGTAACTTGTCAGTCCAAACTGAACTAATTATTATTAATACAAGGAGACCATATAACTGCAATTTGGTCTTTTTAAAAATTTTTCTAGGTTTTAGATTTATCTGCTGATAAAGAAAATTCTAAAACATCACAATATTTGTTTTCTGAATCAATGAATTATTGCAAGTATAAAACACAGAGTCCAAGCTTTAACTATTTACTTTATTGCTATAGAAAGTCCACTTGTTACATTTGGTTAAAGAAAGAAAAAAGAGCTTCATGATGTTAGTCTTTGAGAATCTTTGGTACATAGTCATTCAATAAATTATTTGATTGACATATTAACTATAAAAGATAAAAACATTTGTTTATCATATTTTAGAGAAAACCAATACACCTGAAAAATACTCATGAACTAGATTCACTTATTTTTAATGTTAGAGAATGCTTCTCGAAGATACACAGGCTGAAAGTAAAGAACAATATAACCTAATTACATATCAAGAAAAAAAAAGAGTAAGGGGAGTTGGAGAGCATTCCATTTGAAGACAGTGGCATGTGACAAAGTAAGAGTGTATCAAAACATGAAAGATTTAAAGGAGTTCATTCAAATTTTATTTTCAGGAGAAAACTATAAAGTAGAGAATTGTAAATATACAGCAAATGATTTGCTTTAACATATCACTTTCTGCAAGGACATCAACATTACTTCTGATTCCAAGATAAGTGAGAAGCATTCCAGCTCTCTGAGTCATTGGTTCTCAAAAGTATTTATATATTCCATGTTTTATTGTTCACAGTCATGCCTGCTTTACTGATCTTTCAAGGTAATTCACATCAAACTGTATTGGATTGAAGCTGATAAGAATAAAAGAAATATAGCTATTTCTTATATACTCTTTAGAAATACTTGCACCCTAAATAAGGAAAGTTGAATATTTTAAAAGCTAAGTACTACGATTACTTCTAAGTCAACACTTAATTCTGTTTTTGAAAGTAAACATATGATAATGGAAAGCATAATTTTCCAACATGAATTAAATTATTGTGCTCTATATTTCCTGCTGGAGAGAGTAGGTTCCTGGCAATATGATGTTACATTTGCATTTTGATAGCATACAGTTTTAGGCTGTTCCCTTCAAATTCAGAGAAATATTAATATATTATATTAGAGTAGTCTCAAGAGTAACATAAGTGTTCCATTATATTTCACCAGACACATTCATGGGACTTTCAATAAAATCTGTAAATTTTATAAGTCAAAGAGCCAAATAATGAAATACCTTAATTTTCATAAAGTAAGATACATGCATCTATTTCATCATTGATAAGCTTATTTCATTTTTTCAGCAAGAACAATCAACAATCTATCAGAATTGTTTCTACTACAGGAGGATTTTTAAATGCCAGCATATGAGGCTTGTACAATAAGATAACAGGTGAAATGTTTAGACTGTTGTCAGTATGGTCTGTGGAATAAAATAAAATAAATACATAAATTTACAGCAAAAACAACACGGGATAATTTTTTCAATTACATAATGATTTCACTGTGTAAAAACTACAACAAAAAAGTTAGTATTCCTTTATATTGCAGATACCCTCATTTAATTAAAGATTCAATTTTTTAAATTTCACTTTGTATATAACTTTGCAGAAACACATTGACTAGTAAGCATAGTAGATATGTAAAGACATCAGTGTAAACAAATGTGTTTGGAGCCCTTGATACTGTCTTAGATTCCATAAAGTTTGTTATTGTAACAGTGCCCATTCAGTAATAATAAATCAAAATAAACTTATCCAAATAATTGGTACTCATTATTCATCACATACCAATAATTAAAATTTGATTTGCTTTCAGATTAACATAGTGATTTCTTGTATAGTCCCTTTTAACAATAATGTGATATGCAATATCATGTTTGGAGAAAGTGACCTGGTTACACAAGAGGAAAAATTTTCTAATTTCAAGTTTATCACAATTTACAATTAACATAGTGCTGAAATAATGAGCAATGTGAAAAGTATTTATTTTAATATATTAATGTAAAGTTTGATAAACAAATGATATCCAATCTCTGATGCCTAGAATGTTTACTCCATCTCAAAACTTCTTAGCTTTATAACATACATACACAACTTTCTTTGTAAGTCAGTGATTCAATCTTCCTATTAATATTTTTTAAGCACTACAACTGCTGTCTGGATAGTATCCAGCCATGTAACTTCTCATTATATTGACAATGGCTGATTTTTTCCTGGACAGCCTTCATAAAATCAGAGGAAAAGTGTTGAAAAAGATAGTAATCTTTTATTCATGGCTTATTATCTACTGTAGTTTATCTTACTATCTACCATAGTGGCTTTCAATTCCTAAAGGTTCGTGGATGTCTTCTTAGGCTATATACAAAATTCTCTATAAAGTTTTAAAATTTGATTTTTTAAATTTTAACTATAATATAAAAAGATAAATATAAATATATTGTAAATCAGCACTGTACAACAGAATTTTTTGTAATAATAAAAATGTTTGATTTTATGCTGTCCAATATGGTAGCCACTAGAAATGTGTGGCTATTAAGTATTGAAATCGGACTAGTGTGTGACTGATGAATTGAAACTTTTTTTTTTATTTAAAATTATTTAAATTACAATTTAAACATTCACATGTAGCTAGTGGCTACTGTATTGGAAAGTGTAGTGTAAAACTCTCCCAGAGTTTAGCACTGCCATTTGAACTAAACACTTCTGCTTGTTTTTATGTTTATAATCAGGCTTGACCATGTGAAGCCCAAATGATAATATGGACTTCCATACTATTAATGAAGGTTTTTGATAAGTTTGACTATTAAAAAAATGGTGGGAGTTTTCAGAGTTCACAAAACTATAAAGTAAATAAGAATGCCTTACTGAAAAGATCCAATGTATACAATTAGGGTTACAAGCATTAATTTATTTCTATCAAAATACCATTAGCTCCAAAATTAAATTATTATCAATAAATTGAATTATATAAACATTTAATATTAATTACTTAATTTATAATGTTGTTTTGTTGCTTGTTTCATTCCTACAACCACCCTATGAGGTAAATTCAACAATAATCACAATTTTATAGCTTTGGAAGCAGAAGTTTATAACTTTAGCAACCTATTCAAAATCCTATAGTTAATAAATGGTGGATTCAATATATAAATGTATATAACTTTTTCTCCAGAAAAGCATACCTCAACATGCTAGGCAGAATAATGGTTCCCACAAGGATATACACTTCCTAATCCCTTAAACCTGTGACTGTTTTACGTTGTAAGATTAAAGGTACTTCACAGATATAATTAGGAATTTTTTTTTTGTTTGTTTTTTATTGTTTGAGAGAAGGTGAGAAAGAGAGACAGAGAGAAGGGGAGGAACCGGAGCAGGCTCCATAATTGAACATTATTAGTTGTGACATAGTTTCATTCCACACAGGTGGATGTGGGGCTGCACAGAGTGGAACCCAACTGGGGGCCTCCCTCATGGGAGGCGAGAACCTTCACTGTCTTACTGGTGGTTAAGCATTTCAGCATGTGCGTTTGCATGGGCAGGTTCAGGATTTGATCTCTGAACCTCTAGGCTGCAAGGCAAGCACTCAACCTGTTGAGCTAGCCCAGCATCTCATTTAGGGATTTTTAAATGGGGAGATGATCTTGGATTACATGGTAGGCCCAGTATAATCACAAAGGTTCTTATAAAATGGAGGAAGGAAAGTCAGAGTGAGAGAAGAAAATGTGGTGTTGGAAGCACAGGTGAGTGATGTGCAAAAGAGACAACAGACACGTGTAGGGGAACTCTAGAAACTGGAAAGGTAAAGGGTGTGATTCTACCCTAAAATCCCCAGAAGTAATTAAATCTGATGCCTTGATTTTAGTCCAGTGAAACCCATTTCTGACTTCTGATCTTCAAAGCTGTATGATAATACATTTATGGCGTTTTAAGCCATTACATTTGTGGTAATTTTTTGTGGTAACATTAGGAAGTCAAGACAGCCAGCTTATTCAAGCAATGCCTATAGATCATAACATCCTTACAAGGCAGTTTGGGGTCCATTTTTATGTCCCTCGGCCCAGTCTCTTCTTTCCAGTTTAAGTGGCAATAAAGGAGAATTCCATCAATCACACTTAGGACATACATAAAGAATTTCTGATAAGTGCATCTTCCTCCCCTCATTAAATTTCCAGTGATATGATAGACAATTAATTAATAGTGCATTAATTAATGTTCAATTAATAGATTGCATATACACTTGAAAGCATTTATAATAACTTAACCACCCCCCATAATCTGACTCAACATCCAAGTAAGTTTCTATCAGAAAACAGGAAAAAAAAATGAAATAGACATAATTGGTCTATAAAAGAAGCTGGAGAATGAAGGTGTTATAAATAGGAGTGCTCTCAGAATTACTCACTGATGATATTAGTCTCTCTTCTGTGCTAGCATTGGAAATTCTTGTCACTTTTCACAAATAAATTGAGTATATTTTTCAAAACAAATTATGAAGTGGTAGGGTGGAAAGTAGAAAAAACTAAAGAGAAGGGGTAGATTACTATATTTTGAATATTAAGCTCTGAAAGAAATAAAAAACAGTGGATCAAAGATACTCTATCCAGCAAAGGTGTCCTTCAGAAATGAAGAGAGGTAAAGACTTTCTTAGATAAACAAAAGCAGAAGTTCATCAACACTAGATCTGCCTTATAACAAATACTAAGGGGAGTTCTTCAATTTGAAAAGGACACTTATGAAAACATGAAAGTATAAATTCACTGGTAAAGGTAAATATCCAGTCAAATTCAGCATATACTGATATTGTAATGGTAGTAGACAAATCAATAATAACTCAGTATAAAGGTTAAAAAATGAAAGTATTAAAAATAACTATAGATACAATAAAGTGTTCATGAATATACATTATAAAAAGGTATAAATTGTGATGTCAATAACATAAAATGGGGAGAAATAAAAGTATGGAATTTTTGTATGCTACTTAAGTTATCAGCTTAACACAGGGTTCTATAACTGAGTTTTATGTGAGCCCTATGGAAGTCACAGAAAAAAAAAACTTCAATAGTTACAGAAAAGAT
Organism: Craseonycteris thonglongyai; assembly: GCA_004027555.1. Taxonomy (NCBI): domain Eukaryota; kingdom Metazoa; phylum Chordata; class Mammalia; order Chiroptera; family Craseonycteridae; genus Craseonycteris; species Craseonycteris thonglongyai. The sequence continues at coordinate 38,012 of PVKE010005445.1, forward strand.
AAAGAATAAGGAGTCAAATAAACCAGTACAACAAAATTATCAAATCACAAAAGAAAACAGCAAGAGAAGAGGAAAGGAACACAGAAACTACAAGACAATCAGAAAACAATCAACACAAAGGCAACAGTAAGTCCTTACCTTTGTTTTAAATGTAAATGATTAAATTCTCTAGTCAGAAGATATAGAGTGACTGAAGGATAAAAAAACAAGACCCAGCACTATGCTGCCTAGAGGAGCATACACTATTATGCCAGCATAAAAACAGATATACAGACCTGTGGAGCAGAATAGAGAGTCCCGAAAAATAAAGCCACACATCTATGGTCAATTGCTTTTTGACAGCATTATCAAGAACACACAATGGAGAAAGAATGGTGTCTTTTAAATGGTGTTGGAAAATTAGATAACCACATGCAGAATGAAATTGAACCCTTATCTAACACCACATACAAAAATAAACTCAAAATAAATTGACTAAAATATAATACCAGAAACTGCAAGACTAGTAGAGAAAAACATATGGAGAAGCCTCTTGACGTTGGTCTGAGCAATGATTTTTTTGCCCATGACCCCTAAAGCACAGGCAACAAAAACAAAAATAGACAAGTGGGATTGCATCAAACTAAAAAGCTACTGTAAGTCAAAGGAAATGAAAAAACAACCTACAGAATAGGAGAAAACATTTTCAAAACATTTATCTAATAAAGAATTAATATCTAAGATATATAACTAAATAACTGTATAGCAAAAAAATTAATAACCTGATTAAAAATTGTCTATGGACCTGAATAGGTATTTCTCAAGAAAAGACACCCTAACGGCCAACACTGTACATGAAAAAGTGCTCAACATCACTAATCATTAGGGAAAAGCAAACCAAACTACAATGAGACACCACCTCATACCTGTTAGAATGGCTATTATCAATAAGAGTAAAGATAGCAAGTGTTGTTGAGAATGTGGAGAAATGGAAATTGTTGTAGGGATATAAAATTGTGCAGCTGGGGATGCTGCGATGGCTCAGCAGGTTGAGCACTCATCTTGCAGCCCTGGGGTCCAAGGATCAAATCTTGGCCTTGGCCTGTGAGGACCCATATGCTGAACTGGGGTGTGCCCCCAGTTGGGTTCTGACCAGGGTGATCCTCCTATGTGTGAGGCCCCCAGTTTGGCTCTCACCCCAGGCATGCTTCCCATGTGGGAGGCCCCAGGCAGTTCCTGCGCTGCCCAGCCCCACGCCCAGCTGTGGAATGAAAGTGTGTAGAAAACTAATGACATGCAACAGTGGAGACTGCTCTGGGCCCTCCCTCCCCCTTCTCTCTGTCTCTCTCTCTGTCAAAAACAATAAAAATAAGTCTTTAAAAAAATTGTGCAGCTGCTATGAAAAACAATATGGAGGTTCCTCAGAAAACTAAAAATAGAACTATCATGTGTCCAGCAATTTCACTTCTGGGTGTTCACCCAAAGGAAGTTAAAGCAGTATCTCAAGCAGATATTTGCACCCCCATGTTTTTTGCATCATTATTTATAACATCAAGATATGGAAACAATCTAAGTGTCCATTGATAAATAAATGAATAAAGAATATGATACATGCACATACATACATACATACCATATTTTTTCTATGTATAAAATGATACTTTGTCTAAAATTGTTAGACCAAAAATTAGGGGTTGTCTTATACACAGGAGTAATCTGTGTATTGATTTCTTAATGTTGGGCTAGAAAAATAGGGGTCGTCTTACACATGGGGGGGGGTGTGATACACAGAAAAATACGATATATACAAAATCTCATATATATTAACCTGAAGGACATTATACTAACTTAAATAAGTGATGCTCGAAAAAACAAATAATGAATAACATCACTTATATGTGAAATCTGAAAAGTTGAAATCATAAAAGCAGAGAGTAGAACGTTGGAGCCAGGATCTGGGAGGGCCGGGGAATAGGAAGATGTTGGTTAAGGGGTTCAAAGGCTTAATTATGCAGGATGACTAAATTCTAGAGCACTAATGTATAGAATCGTGACTTTAATTAGTACTATATTTTATACTTGTAATTTGCTAAGAAAGTTGATCTTATGTGTTCTCACCACCCACAAACAAAAAAATCATGACTATGTAAGGTGATGATATGCTAATTAGCTTGAGTGTGGTAATTATTTCACAATGTAATGTATTTTTATATGAAAAAATCACATTATACACCTGAAATATAAGTATATACAATAAAAATTATTTGTACCTTTCATAGGTTTCAGGAGAACTTTGATGTTGACATATATACCACAGAAAACGATTTAATTATATATGAAACAAATAAAACAAAGTAACATTTAATATTCCCCCAAATAAATAGTAACAATGCACTGTGTATCAGATTTGCTAATTCATTTTTTATTGGGGAATGGGAGTGGCTTCTTTTTCACACTACATATTTTTAGTTCAGCAAAGATGTAATTACTCCGCTGGTCCCATGAGGGTGCTATTTCCTATTTTTTCAAGACCAGGAGAGAAAGATTGATGACTGCTTTTTCAGAGGTTACAAGTTTTAGTTTTTTTCTAGGGTGTATAGTTATTAAAAATAGAAAAGAAATCTGGATTTATTTATTATAAATAAATACATATATATATATGAAATAATAATGTCACATATTTATAAAAGTCCCAAATTAACAAAGCTGAATTATATGAGGTTTCGATCTTTAAATTAAACTTTCAAAGACTGGTAAAGCAAATACAGATTACCATTTTACAGCTGAAAAAAATTGGGTCTAGATAGTTCTATGTGCCTTAAGTCATGCAAATGGTAAAGTGGAAATATGACTTGAACCCAGTTCTTGGCATTTTCTTCACCAAGACTGCTGTTTTGGTTTATTGACAAGGAAGTCAGTAAATGAGATAAGTGATCCTAACACTTAGAAAATTAGAATCGACCATCTAGATAAACAACTGATTTCATTATAAGACTTTAGGTAGGATATTAGAAAAGGTTAACGAAGAAAACTAGTGTTTATTGTGCTGGAACTTAAAGGCCATAGATATAAATATTCAGTTAGAAAATCGATCAGTTTATTCCTTAGCTTTTTTATTTCCATAATCTAAAAACTCTCATAAACATTCTTATATATAACTTGTAACTTGTTATTTATGTGCATATTTTGGTGTCCTTCCTGGCTATTTGTGATGGATGTATTATCTACATAATGCTGGGTGACAGGTGCTATCAATTTGCATATTATCTGATTCAATTTGCATAACAACACTCTAAGTTGCATGTTATTTTCCACTAGAATCCATGACTCAGAAATTGAATGCTCTGCCCAACTTTATACCATGAGGAGTGGCTGTCTCTCAGCCATTCTGTCCATCATCCCAGCCTACCACTAAATTTGAAGTGAGTTACTGACTGTCCTTGGCAGCTCTCTTTAAGTCAACTAAAAGAAGATCCCATTGAAGAGAACATGTATCCTTTCTTTTCTTTTAAAGGTTCCCTTCCTAGTGATAGCTTGTAATTGATATGAATGATCCCTCCATGTAATAAGAAGTGGTAATAACAGGATGCTGAGATGGCTCAGCAGGTTAAACACTCGCTTTGCAGCCCCAGGATCTGAGGATCGAATTTCAGCCCCAGCCTATGCTGACCCATATGCTGAACTGGGGTATGGCCCCCAGTTCAGTTCTTACCAGAGTGAGCTTCCCATGTGGGGGGCCCTGTGTGGCCCATGCCCATCTGTGTGGAATGAAACTATATCAAAAACTGATGCCATATAGCTATGGGGACTGATATGGGCCCTTCCCCTTCTCTGTCCCTCTGTCTCTGTCTCTGTCAAAACAATAAAATAAATCTTAAATTAAAAAAAAAAAAAAAAAAGAAGTGGTAATAACAGTGTGTTTTAAAAAAGAACTGCCAAAGTTCTAGGGAAACCTTTGACCAAAGCCATAGCAGTGGAGAAAAGAGGGACATTAAGTGACCCTAAGTAGAGATGACCCCAGAGTCAGCCAATGAAGAAGGAAGCTTCCATAACAAATAAGACAGTCTTGAGGGTCTGGCTTAGACTGGCTCAAGCACTATTGACTTTAGGGGTTTAAAAAAGTTTTGTTCCCAATGAAGGTGGCATTAACAGGCAATTGAGGAAATCAATTTTCTGAGATAGGATGTTCCAGATACTTTGGGATGCATCCCAAAATTAATGCACATGGATTATTATCTATGTGCACTGCTTGATGATAAAGGTTACAATCACATAAAGTGAAACATAAGTGGTTATTTTGTTCTCTGATGCATTCTGATCATATGGAATAGCTTCTGACACATTTTAGGCTCTCAGTAAGTATCTGTTGAGTGAAAGAATCAATAAATCACTGTATGTGAGCAGCCCTTCAATTTCAGACTTAGCAGTGCATTTGTTTAGCACATGAATATAGCACCTACTTTTAGCACAAAACTGAAAGGTTTTAGAAACAATCTAATCTAACCTACTCACTTTATACATGAAAATGAAATCCAGAGAAAAAATAAGTTTAACCAAGGTTACACAGAAGCCAGAAACCTAGGCAAAAATAGAGAAAAGAAACTTCTCAGCTTCCAAATCAGGGTTTTCTTCCACCCTACCTCCCTCACTCCCTCACTCCTTCCCTTTCTTCCTTCTTCCCTCCCGTCCTCCTTTCCTTCTTTCTTTCCTTCCTCCCTCCCTCCCTCCCTCCCTTCCTTCTACCCTTTCCTTTCTACCTATGACATAATGGGCAATTTATAAATTAAAGACTTCTAGAAATAACAAACAAACAAAAAACTAGTTCCTGTATAAACATTTAAAATTCAAACCAATCTCAAGTTGTAAATTTTTTCTCCAAAAGCTTAGACTCAATGACTACTAATGTCCCTTTTGTCTCTATACTTCTGCACTTAAATGTTACATCTTATATATGGGGATGGCATGAGATTATGCATGTTTGTGCTCTTTGTAATGGAGTAGAACAATGTTGAAGGTCTTGATTTCTGAAATAAAATTGGGATTTATAGAAGGTAAAGTGGACGTGTAAAGATTGCACTTTTGTAGTAAATTACTTTCTGCTGGAGACTGAGAACTCACTATTTTGTCTCAGAAACAGTCAGATGCTGTTGAATGGAACTATATGTGATACATATTCCTGCATTGTACTTAGCATGTTTGCCTGATGTTATTTGTATAAACCAAAGCACTCGTATTGAGTGAAAGGCGTCTACCTCCCCATAGAATGCTAATGAGTATCTTCGTTATGTCACTCACAATATACACTCAGGTTGATTGCAAAGTTCTATTAAAACATACATTTTTTAGAGTTAGTGTAGCATAAAACTGTAGGTTTTGGATTTAACAAATCTGGGTTCAAATTCTAGCTGTAGCACTTCATCAGCGTACACAGGTAAAATGAAGAAAATTATATGAACTCCTGGAGGTCGTTATACTTTAATTTTTTTAACTTTAATAAATTTATTAGAGTGACATTAGTTTATAAAATGATACAGGTTTCAAGTGTATAATTCTATCATGCATCATCTATATATATTGCATTGTGTGTTCACCATTCAAAGTCAGATCTCCTTCTATCACCATATACTTGACCCCCCTTGACCCTGTTCTACTGCCCCCTCACTCCCCTTACCCTCTGGTAACCGCTAAACTGTTGTCTGTGTCTATGGGTTTTTGTTTCATAACCAAAATTTAAGATATGTAAAATCTTACTCCAGATGAGGGTGTTTTACTGCTTATTTCTATTCTGTCTCCTATACTACTATAATTGCCTTTCATCTGCCTTTTCTCCACTGTCCTTACTTTCTTTTTACTTATTTTTCTTGCTCTTTATTCAGGTTTTTTTTTTTATTTACCACTAAACTCAAAGACTTTCTCTTCATGCTGTTTGCAATGGCTTTCTGATGGTGACTTTTCCTGTTATTTCCTTAGTCATTTTTTTCTGTGTGCCAGTGACACCTGAACTTTCTTTATATTAGTTTAGGTGCTTTTCTTCTTTTCTTTTACTTTAGAAATATATGGGTATTTTTGTTTTGTTTGTTTGTTTGTTTTTAAGAGATGGTAAAGAGAGGTAGAAGAAAAGACTAATTTAAAAGATGTCTTCTATAAGACAATGAACAACAGCCATGTCTATGAGCTGCTTGTATTTTCTTTAATTTTGAGATATCCCTTATTTACATCAACTTATCCACAATAAAGTTTATTACAGTGTTTATTTGGCTTTTTTTGAACACCATTACAGAAACATCCATTTACACATTTCATTTTCACATAGTATTATCAGTAAATGTACACTACATTTTTTGCTAGCTATAATACCAGCTGGCTGGACGCTTTCTACCAAAACTCCTTCTTACTCTCTGTTCTTACAATGTCAGTAGTATCTATAAAACTGATCCTCGCAGCTACAAATAGCAACTACCTCCATTTTTCAGATCTTTCTTTATAAATAACAACAACACAGAAGAAATTGAACTCACTAAAAGCATCTTGATTTTCCAGAACAACTCTGTTCTTTTAACCATCAAAACATATTATCCATGTTTTCTTATTCCTATATTTAACGATGTTCTTTTTCGTTCAGACTCTTCCCCTCACTAGATTCATCAGATAATCAGTGAGTTAATTGATAATTCTAACTCTAAAATAAAATTGTCTCTATTAGAGCAATGTCAGAAGGGAGGAGTCATGTATATGGAAAGAACATAGCTACAGAACTTAGAAATGTGGGTTCTAGTCTTGACTGTTACTAACTAGATGTGATCTGAGCAAATGATTTAATCCCTTGGGCTTTGGTTTCCTTTTTTATAGCATGAAGTAGCTCACTGAGCTTATTAGTAAACATTCTTACTGATAATAATGATACAAAATTTTTATTGACAATAATTTATTTTAAAACTGCAAAGTGCCATACATGGGCCTTTAAAAATTATTTCATTTTATCCTCTTAAGAACCCAATAGAGGGGAAGCCGGGATGGCTCAGTGGGTTAAGCGCTCACTTTGCAGCGCCTGGGACGAATCCGGCCCGGCCCATAAACTGGGGAGTTCCCCCAGTTCAGTTCTCTCTCTGTCTCTGTATCTCTATCTCTCCCTCCCTACCTCCCTCCCTCTCTCCTCTCCTCTCCTCTCCTCTCCTCTCCTCTCCTCTCCTCTCCTCTCCTCTCCTCTTCTCTCTCTCTCTCTCTCTCTCTCTCTCATATCAATAAATAAATAAATAAATAAATAAATCTAAAAAGAAAATAGTCAATTTATAAGAACCCAATAGACTAAACACTTTTATTATTATCCATGTTTTGCTAATGAAGAAATTAAATCTCAGAGATTACATAATTCTCCAAATGTCATATTGTCAACATATGTCAGAGCTGCTTTTCAAATCAAGCTGTTTGACTGCAACACCTTTGTATTTTATTCTCATACTCTTAGCATGATTAAGGGCTACCTCGTTTTGGCCACCTAACATTGTATCATTGTATCATTCGCTTACACAAATGGCACCTAAAAATAAAATGATGTGTATAGCAGAATACTAATTATATGAACAATAGGCAGAGGTACTCAGGAAATTCATCAGTTTTCCTTTTCTTTCCGGTTTCTGTGAGTCATTGCTCTTTTTGTGAAGTAAGGTGCCCTTGGGTGAAAAGCTAACTTTGTTAGAAAAACACCACCAACCATGAGCAATTGTGACAACATGGTCTTTCCTGTCACGTAGTGGTTTTGAATTAGAGACATGGGGCTGGCCACTGTTAAGTATTAGGGAGTACAGCTGCAACACTTCTCCCTAAACAGGTAACTATGCATCCTGTTACTCACTGAGAGCCAATTAGCATTTGCAACCTGAAGAGTTCTCTTTGGGGAACAAATTTCTAATTGGATACTTGGTCAAAAAACCTCAATGTCATTCCTAAATTGTATGCAGCTTGCTTTGACTAAGAAAGCTAAGTGAATAACTATTAATACTATTAACAACAAATGATTTTTCCTTAAACATTATAAACTTTATAATCTAAGAATCTACAAGAAGTTGATATTTTAACATTTTTTTATTCCAATAAATATCCATCCTTCTCTTGGCAGTTTTATGATAAAGAATGCTTCTTAGTGCATACATTTTCGGTGAAAAAAGATCTGCACACATAGGTGAGGGGAATGGAGAATTAGAGAAAGGAAGAAGTCACTCTTGGAGGTAAAGATGGAGAGTGACTCAGAACAGAACAGAGAAGCCCAAAGTGGATAGTAACTTGTTGCCAAAAACATCAGCAGGATAGGGATTAATGACTAACTGGTTTAAAAAGTTTAAAATTTTTTAGATCATAATTTGGGCCTAAAAACAAATAAAGATCTTAGATTTTTTTTTTTCTTTTTCTTTTTTTTTTTTTGAGATTGGTGGCTAATTTGGAAGTAAAATAGACCATGATGCCTTTTGTCAAGACAAAGCAAATGAAGTGACTAGAGACAGGAAATGATCCATTAATTGGAAAAGGAGCAGTAAAACGAAGATATCTTCACCTCTGTACTTCTAAACTAAGCATAGATTAAAAAACAACAGCTATTTATAAAAGACATATGCTCATTTGAATAGCCTTAAATCTTGTTGTTCAAACACATTAATGGTTATTTTTCTCTAGTCTTCAAAGTGCTTATACCCTAAGAAGAGCTCACTGATTATGACAAAGGGTAGAGTTATTGTTAATTCTTTTTTTTTTTTTAAAGATTTATTTATTGTTTTTTGACACAGAGAGAGAGATACAGAGTCAGAGACAGAGAGAAGGCGGGGGGGGGGGGGCCCAGAACAGTCTCCATAGTTGCACATCATCAGTTTTTCCACACAGTTTCATTCCACAGGTGGGTGCGGGGCTGCACAGGGCAGGAACCAGGCCGGGGCCCCGCCCCGGTGAGAACCGAACTGGGGGCACTCCCCAGTTCAGCATTTGGGTCCACACAGGCCGGGGCCGGGACTCGATTCTCAGTCCCCGGGGCTGCAAAGTGAGCATTTAACACACTGAGCCATCCCGGCTTCCTCTATTATTAATTCTTACATTGTTGAAGTTTGTCCTATTTTATCCCTGGGGGCGGAGGGGAGGGGTCGGTTCTGTTGATTCCTTGTACTTTTTGAAAAGAGTAAGTCTATACAGAATTCAATGTAAGTGGACAATGGGGTTTTTTCCCCCTCATTCACCTTACACTTATTAATATAGTACCATAGTCAAAAAGATCTAGGAGAAATGACAGTAGGAAGTGAGAATAGTCAAATTCTTTTATTCTATTTGTAATAGTTACTGCTGCCACCTATGTTTTGTATAGAAAGTTCTTTTTATGGTGTTCAGCCACTAATAGTTACTTGCATGAGCAGCTTATGAATATTCAAATGCAATCAGGATGCTTTCCTGATATTTTAGGGCTCCTGCCTAATGACTTAGACAGTAAAAGTCATTAGTGACTAAGTTAGTGGATTAGATGATAGCAGATTCTAATCAGATGTTCTTGAGGATGACGTATCGAACATAGTCTTCTTAATTATTAGAAAGCATTGACTCAAAATAAAAAGAAATCAAGATATATACACAATTGGCTTTATTTATTCCTTTGAGTGATCTGGGGAAACTTCAGGGCAGCTACAGAGACAAAGTTGTAGGGTGATTTTGGATGATCATCTTATAAATTCAAGCATTTTACATTATAATTTTGAACAGCACCTGACCAGTCTTTTATTCAATCAGTATTTTTTGAGTACCACTCTATACCATGCACTGTTATACATTTTAGTGTTATAGCATTAGTCAAGACAATCAAAGTCCAAATTCTCATTAAAGGTGTAGTCAAATAGAACAGACAGAAAATAAATACAAATAAGCAAGAAAAATATAAGGCAGTTATAAGTGCTGCATAGAAACTTGAAATAGGGTGATAGTGATTTGGAGGCTACTTGAGAATAAGACAGGAAAAGCCTCTTGGAGAAGGTGATATTTAAGCAAAGATCAAAAAAGCATGCACATCCTGGCATACAAAGATTAAGAAGATCGCTGTTTTCAGAACAAAAAACAGCTAGCTAACCTGTTTTCTCAGATTAAAAACTAAGATTCTAAAAAGAGAGCAAACCTTATATAGTAGATAACAGAACAGTATGATTAGAGTATATGATAGGCAGGGATGTCCTAGGAGATATAAATTCTCTTTCTAGAATACACACCTATACACTTCAAGATCTCCTGGGGTATTAATCATGTTTATGAGTATATGGTATTTTATTCTTCTTAACCTGCCCAACATTGTGTTTAAGAGGGAGACTTGCATGAGACCACTTGGTACATCATTATTATTATATTATTATATGAGGAATATTATTATATTCTTCATATATTGCTATCAACCTAATATGTTTCATAAAAATAAAATTTTTGCCTCTTTGTTTGGTACTAAAATGTTTGAAAATATGAATAATTTTTTATTAGCCTTACATGGTATGTTTCAAATGATCTGACTTAAATTTAGGCCACATAGAAAATTCAACCTGAGAAACAGTGACTTCAAATAGCCAGATAGACATCTTTCAGTTCAGTGAGAGAGATGTGTGAATGTTAAGAAACACATCACATGTACGAAGTCTCTAGGTACAGAAAAACAAACAAACAGTGATTTAAAATATTATAAAAAATATGAGATAATCCCATGAACAGACATGAATTATAAGCAGTGATTTTTCTGTCAATCTACTTTTTGTATAGGCAAAGAACTTTGTCTATTGAAAGTGAATGACGTCCCTGAGCAATGCATGAATAGATTATTCAACTCTATCTTCTATTTGCTTGCAAATATTAATCCCTTATATAACATCATAAATTCTACATTTTATCTAGATTTTTGCAAACACTATAAAATCCCTGCTTTCCTATGTTTTCACTTAACAATTTGATGCTTTGAGGATAGTGGAGCTCACATTGTTTTGTGCTATGACTGTGACCACAGCAGGTAATTGTTTACTGAGATAGGGTTGTATAGGATAGTGTAAAAAGGGCCAGATGAAGAAATAGTGGATAAAATACAAAAGCAGCACAGAAACAGCATAGGACGATTTTTGGTGGTTTTTTTACGCATGAATTTCTTTACTCTCAAATTAATAATTTGTTTTTGATATTAAATCTATATAAGACCTTTCAAAAGGTCCAGAGTTAAGTACTCTGACATTTTCCTCAGTTAATACTGAGATATAAGAAATTTAAAATCCTTTTATAATTTGTACTTTTTTTTTTTTCTTAGATTCTGGGAGTGTAAGAAGTGTCAGACCAAGAAATTGTTAATAAAGCACTTGAAGTTGACAAGCCAGTGTAATAAGCTCTCTTGGAAATACGGTAGCTGGTTAATTTACATCTCAGTAGGTTTCAGAAAAAGGTCTAAGTGACTTCCTTGTAACAGAATGGGATCAATTATAACCTGGTAGAATCTGAGTTTGAAGAGAGACATGGAAACCTTCAGTTTCAATTTAATTTAACTTGACCTTTCTAGATATAAACAAGAGAAACTATTTTCAAAAAAGGACTATTACAGAGAGTCCAAGGGAAGCATTTTCTAAAATCAGGATAAGTATATTAAAATCAGTGAAGCTACATTGAAATAACAATTACGAAATACTTAATGAGCTTTTTTTGTGCTTCATGACCAAACTGCGTTTTCAATCTAGTTTACCATGACATATCTGAAGTTAGGGTTTCTTTCATTTTTTTTAAAAGGATGACTTTATGAGATATAATTAACAGAATAAGTTGCATGTACATGAAACATATAATTTGATAAGTTTTGACATATGCCATATGACCCATATAACCATCACCACAATCAAAATAATGGACACATCCATCATCCTCCACATATTCTCTAAGGCCCCTTTAAAATCTCTCTCTCCTTACCTAGCATGACCTTTCCTGAATTAGTCTTTCAATTTTGTTTAGCATCAATGCTTAAAAAAGCTTCGGGAAGCAAAAGTGTACTGGTAAGAAATAAGAAGATACCCTTTAGTCCTGTATATATTATGTGGCTGGGTGATTTTAATCAAGCCATGGAATAGCTCTATGACTTAGTTTCCCCATCTTTTGAATAAAGGAATTGACTTAAAATAATTAAATCTTTTCCTTCAGCTAGAATGTTTTCTGATTCTCTGAGCTTAAATGGCCAAGGATGCAGTGTCATATTATCAGTGAAATGGTCAGTAGTCTCTTAGGAGGAAAAGATATTTTTGGAAGTGATGTCTTGCCTCACCACTTCTTCAATTAGCCCATGTCAATGTCCTACTGAGACAGGGTAATTAGTGGAGCCTAAGCAGTTGAGGAGGGGGACTCCAACAATCTCAGTAGTCATGACAGCCTTGGAATGTAGTGTAAAGATAGGATGGCCAGGTGGCTAGGCCATGGGAGAAGATAATGCCAAGACAAATTGTCCATGGCCATTCCAGTAAGATCGGATTAGGATCCAAGATAAGACTCACCTAGCTCAGTCTGAACTACGTGACAAACCAGTTGGAACACCTCACAAGTTAGAAATTAACCGCAGGCACAGAACAATAGCTTTAAGGCATATGGAAGGTATATAGGAAAACCCCCCAAGTGTAGAACTGGGCATTCCACTTTCAGGTGCCCCCTCTCATTAGAGAGCTCCCTCCTTCTTTCAGCGGGTATTTATCTTTCAGGTGCCTCCTTTCGTCAGAGAGCTTTCCATCTTAGACTCAGCGAATCAGAAAGTGGGCATTCCACTTTTGGGTGGCCCTTCTTGTCTCAGGAGCTTTTACTCCTTTCCTTTCTTAATAAACTTTGCTGCTTCACCTTTCTTGTGGAATTCGCATTCTCATTCTTTGAGTTCGTAAGACCACGGACGTAGGATGTCACCATTCACAATTGTTCCTGCATCACTACCATGCTACCCATCTACATGACTGGAAATGCCCGCCGAAATAAATCAAGAAGTTTTTTAATAGAGGGATAGAAATCATAATGAAACAGAGAAGAGTTTGTCCAAGATTTCTATTCAAGGACTTTCAAAACAAGATGTGTTTCATGCCAATGAAAGAATGAATATAATGAATATAATGATAAAGAATGATATTTTAGGAATGTTTTCTATTTCTCTGAAATTGATTAAATTTGAGCAAAAATCAGTATGTACTTAAAGAAGTCTGTACCTTATAATATTTGGTATAAAGTTAATAATCCTTTTACAATAATTGTGATTTATTTAAAGGTTAACTCTGGAATTATTATTATTATTGTAGATGCTAATATTAAGATTAATGCTGTGAAAGTAAACTTTAGTTACTGAATGCTCAACACAAAAAAAACCCTTGCTATTTAGCAACTTTCTCTTCTGATATAAGAAGGCTGTCTGGAAAATATCTAGCCATAATTGCCTCTATTTTTCATATTACATGTATTACATGGCTGGATACTTTCCAGACAGCCCTTGTATTCTCAATAAGTGAACAGTACATTAAGGGAGAGGTTCATAAAGGTAGACTCATTGAGTCAGTGAATTGTACACAGACGACTATACATTGTAGCCTGAAATTGAAAATGCAAGAAGCAATTCACTTTTCTATTTAAAAACAAAATTTTTTTTGATTCAGCATCAACTCATATGGTTATTGTAACATTGTTTGTAGTTACATATTTAAAATAAAATTTACATGTTTAGGGTTGAAGTAATAATTTTACATCTGCCAAAAAGAAAAACAAAAAGTTATTCATAGCAAGACAGCATTAAATTATAGATGATCACTTGCGTAACAGGTAATCCATGAAAATTTCTTTTATTCAACTGTCATTATCTTGTATTTGCAATAAGAGACAATGTTCCAGGCTAAGAAGCTATTTTATTAAATGGACAAGCCCAATCCATGACCTGGGAACGTCTGTTTATTTCGCATAAATTCAGTCCCTCACTTCCAGGTCACCAAGTGACACTGTTAGTCACTTTTCTTTTTCTTTTTCTTTTTTTTTTTTTTGCTTTGCTAATTTTTTGTTGTTGTTGTTGTTAAATTTATTGGAGTGATATTGGTTGGTAACAATTAGATAGTTTCCGGATGTACAAGTCCATATCACATCACCCATGCATCACATTATGTGCTCACCACCCAGAATCAGCTCCCCTTCCATCACCATATATCCGGTGCCCACTTCCACCCCCCCCCACAACTCTCCCTCACCACTAGTCACTTTTCTTAATGAAACATTTTATTTCAATAGAAACTACATTAGTTTCAGCCATTAAAATGAAGTAAAAATGTAGCTTAAAACCAGTCTGTTTCAGCATCATATTTTAATTTTCTTTTTTTTAGGTGTTTGCTAAAATGAGAGTCAACTATCTACCCAACCACTGAGCTTGTTGGGTAATGTTTCATCAATTTCAATTTTCACCTTCCAGTCATTTTCACATAATAACTTCTTTTTTTTATTTATATCTTTTTATATTTATAGAGAGTAATTATTTTATCTTCAGTGCATATTTATTTTTATTTTACTTTTGACAGATAGAGAAAGAGACAGAGACAGCTAGAGAACCGAACTGTGGGAACTCCCCAGTTCAGCATGTGGGTCCGCCTGGGCCGGAGCCGGGATTCGATCCTCGGTCCTCGGGGCCTCAAAGCGAGCGCTCAACCCGCTGAGCCGTCCGGCTTTCCCACATAATAACTTCTTATTGTTACTTTCATTACCATTAGAAAGCAATAATAAGCACATTAAAAAATAATGATTTAGCATGTGAAACTGAGAAATTGATTAGTAAATTTTTTTTTCAAAATCCACTTTTTAAGTTTGAATTTAGGAAAATGATGGATATCATCATCATCACCTTTCATGACCACCATCACCTCCCTAAAAATCTTCTGTATTCAATCAATTTATCCCCCTTTCCCCTTTCCCCTTTAACCCTTGACAACAACTAATCCATTTATGGTCTTCATAGTTTTGCCTTTAACAGAATGTTATGTAACTTTTTCAGATTGGCTTCTTTCACTTTGTATTATGAATTTAAGGTTGCTTCATGTCTCTTCATGGCTTAATAGCTCATTTCTTTTTAGTGCTGAATAATATTCTATTGTCTGGATACACCACAGTTTATTTATCCATTTATCCACTGGAGCATATTTTGGTTGCTTTCAAGTTTTGGCCATTATGAATAAAGCTGCTATTAAATATCTGTGTGTAAATTTTTGTGTGGGCATACATTTTCAACTTCTTTGGGTAAATACCAAAGAGCGTGGTTGCTTGATTGTATGGTAAGAATATGTTCAGTTTTATAAGAAACTGCCAAACTGTCTCCCAAAGGGGCTGTACCATTTTGCATTTCCACCAGCAGTGAATCAGAGATCCTCTTGCTCTATATCCATATCAACATTTGGTGTTATCAGTGTGTTGGATTTTTCACCATTCTAATAAATATAATGGTAGCTCATTATTGTTTTAATGTTTAATCCCTAATTACACAATATTGAGGATATTTCCATATTTTTATTTGCAATATGTATTTCTTCTTTGGTGAGGTGTCTGTTCAGGTCTTTGTCCCAGTTTTTAATTTGATTTTTTGTGTTCTTATTGTTGAATTTTAGGAGTTTTTAAATAATAGTTCTTTATCAAATATGTATTTCATACATTTTTTCCAACTCTGAAGCTTGATTTCTCATTTTCTTGATAATTTGTGATGTTTCGAGCCTAATATAATAGATTTTCACCAGTAGAAATATCGACTACATTGCTGAGAAATGTCACTGAGGAAATTTAATTGGAATCATAGAAATAGCTTTACTGATATTTTCATGACAGTATCTTTGTTATAAATCTAATTTTTAAATTTAAAAATGATTGTTTTTTATGTTTTTTAACTCATCATTAGTCAATATATTTAGTATGAAAACACATCTTGCCTCTCCATAAGGTCTTGGCAAACCAACTCGCCTTTGCTCTTGTCCATGGGTGAGCTTCTTTGGGACTATTTTTGCCTCTACCTTTCTCATGCCAAGATTATCAGTGAAGAATTTTCTAACTATTTCTTAATCAATGTTGACTTGGTCTGCAAAGTTTCTCACAGACAGCGACAATTTTGATGCTCAATTTGACAAATTTTTGTGATGTATTCATTAGTTCTGTTCATTACTGGCTGCCCTGACCTCTCTACATCTGTGACACTTTCTCTCCCCTGAGAAAAATGTTTCAGTGTTTCATCCATTTGTACACTGCTGTTTTCTTCATGGCATTATGACTGTCAACTTGAACTAACATGTTCCTGATTTCACTTGTACTCTTGTTGAGTTTCATAAGAATTGTAATGTTTGTTTGTTGCTCTACTTTAAGCTCTAACATTCTTGAGATAGCACACAAAAACACAACAACAATAATGAACACTGCTTAGGAAGACACTGCCACATGTTGACATAGGCACAGCTGTGAGACTCTGATATACTAAAGTTATGAAACCTTACCAAGTTATGTGTACAATGCTGCCACCATAAGTGTGTGGTGACAAGTTTGTAAATTTAATTGTCAGGCCTTGTATACACCAAGGACTGATTCATACTCCAAACTCAACAAATTTATTAAATTGTAGAGCAAGTGCACACACATGGAAGTAGGTGCTTTTTCCACATTGCATGTGTTAGATATTCTGCCATAACAAAGTGACTTTCATTAAAAGAATTTCCCAGAATGCTTGATCTGCTTTTTCTCTGAGCACATTTGTCTTTAAGTATTTTGGCTGACTTGACATGCTTCTCAATGTTATTACTAATTTTTGCTATCAGAACTGAAACGTTGAATGATGTCCTATAGTTCAGGATTTCTTTTGTGTGTGTTCAGTGACACATTTTATCAACTGAATAATGAAAATAATTACTTTGTGCTAATTATGAAAAAAATCTTATTAAGTCACTGTACAGTGTTTGAAAATGTCATGAAGCTTCAAGGGCTTCATGTCATTATTCAGCTACAAACAATAGACAGAATACTAGGGGTAAATGTATCATGAATTCAGTAACATCCAGGGTGATAGGATGGCTCAGTGGGTGAGGGCTTTCCTCACAGTCACAAGGTCTGAAGTTTGATTATTGGCTCTGGCCTGTGTGAACTGTGGCACAGCTGGTGGCTGCTGAGATGGTGGTGGGGCTTCTCGTCTCCCAAGCAGGAGGCCCCCAGTTCGCTTCCCACCCTGAGCAGCCCCACATCAACCTGTGTGGAATGAAACTATGTCACAACTAACTATGTACAACTATGAGCCATCTGCCCTTCTCTCTTTCTCTCTCACCTTCTCTTAGACAATATAATAAAAAAATTTTTTTTATAGATAATAACATTCAAGTTTTGGTTATTTGTAATGATACTTTGTTTTTATCATTTTATTATAGCTGTTTACACAAAATCATCAAATTTATAAATTCATTTGTCCTTAGACATCCAGATACAGATTAGCATTTTATAATTATCGTGAAACTGTGTTCATTTTTGCATGTGTGATGTCTAACTTGTAGTATTTTATACAATTTTCATTTAAAAGCTTCATATATATGTGAAAAGTATAAAATTTCATATGCATATATTATATGTAAAATTAATTTTATTTTGAATAAAACATGTTCTCCTTGTTTTTATTTAATGCAGAATCTATACATGAAACAATAGCTCAATAAAACTAACTAAAATTCAAATATAACAAAACTAAATGTTTATATTAAAATATAGTGGAAATTTTATGTAAGACAGAGCACATTCTGTAAAATTTATATAGCCATGACCAACAGATTGACACAGTCCTTGTAGTTCACGAACATCTTTAAAGATGTGATCATATTTTTAGAAGACTCTGGGCAGTGAGCCCAAATGTAACACATAGATGATGTATTATAGAATTACACATTTGAAACCTATATAATTATACTAACCAGTGTCACCCTAACAAATTTAATAATAAAATTTAAAAAATATAAAAAAAATAAAAGCAAACAATGTGCTTTTATTGAAAATAAAGTTAATCCCAGCTCCGGCCCAGGCAGACTCACATGCTGAACTGGGGTGTGCTTCCCGAATGCGGTGAGGCCCCCAGCTCAGTTCGAAAAAAAAGAAAGAAAGAAAATAAAGTTAATTTTATATTTTAAAATTGTTAAATTTGTATAAACAAAATGCTTTTATCACCTGTTTTAAACTGCCAAACCACTTGCTCATCTGCAGAGAACTAGCAGTGCTAAGCACATGTCAATCACTTTCATATAAAGTGTTAAAAATTACCAGTCAAGTAGGTTTATAGGTGAGTTGGAGAAGATCTATAAGAATATGGTATTTTTGAAGATATGAAAAACATTACTCAAGGTCTGCCAGTTCTGAATTCAAGAAAAGGCTATGTAAGAGGTTATGAGACAAATTAAAGGAATTAGGCAAAGGTAATGTTTGTACAATGATTTCATTTCTCAAGTTCCTATTGTTTTGGAAACTTCTACTTACTGAAAAAATATGTGAGATTATTTGAATGAGAAAATATGGAAATATGAAAACTAGAACAAGGAAACAGAGCTACAGAGTGAAATAATCAATATGTAAAACCTTGGTATATTATGGACAAAAGAAGCAGATAATAGCACTTAGTTGCAAAACCAGAATTTTGGGTATGAGAATAAGTATAAAGACAAAATAAATGAAAAATATTATAAAAAGTTTAAGCTAGAATCAATCATTACATATCATTCTCATAATATTAATCATTAGAGACTTAAGTATAAACAAAGTTCATATATCTTAGTTATGCAATGTAATATTTTTATGTAGCTGATTGGGGAGCCAGTTGCTTTAGCAGAACAAGATGTCCACCAATACTTTCCCCAGTTTGTTTAATTATTAATCAACTATATCTTACATGATGTAATCTCAAAGCAAGTTTATTTGTTTCCCTCTTTGCATTTGGGCTAGTAATTTCCTTGCTCCTAAGTAAAAGTTTAGGCAAGCATCATGACTTTTATCACTTTATAGGTTATAAAACCCTGTCTCAATTTAATAATTAGACTATGTAGTCTTGTGATTATCTAAACTTTGAAGCCTTTCTTCTTTTCTAACTCAGTCCTCTTAGAGGTGAAAATTCTAGATCTTAAAGCTGAATTGTCACTACTGTATGTGTTGTAGAGACTTCCCTTTGTAAGGAATTGACACTAATTGGGTGGCCGGTTAAACACAAGCCTTCATTGGGAGCGCTCCTGGGCAAGATTCGCTGGCCCAAAAGAAGAATGGAACAGAGAAGTCGTGCACTGGGAAGGAAGTGAACAAGTTTTATAGGGCTCTGGGGTGGGGGAGAAGCAGATTAGGGGGGAGACCCACCGACCTTACACCCTTTATTCGTGGGAGTCTTTCTTCTGACTTAGGTGAATGCATTTCTTTTCTGGAGTGTCACTTCATTTTTTTAGACAAATATGTTTCAGCCTTTCTCTGCTGAAGTTGTGGTGCTCTCTGTTGGCCATGACCTAGGACAATTTCTAGCTACGTCTTTTACATTGTTTCTCATCTAGTTCCCAGAAAAACATTTATGCTTTATTGTTACGACAAGCTTAATTTTGCAGCCTGTTCAAATAAGTTTCTTTCTTTCAGCTTATCCATCAGATCCTAGTCAGCTATTAAACCTTATCATTTAGATTCTTTTTTTATGAGGAACAAGACGTTGGTCTACTTAGCTCCCAAATGCAGGAAATACATGTAAGGTTTACTGGTCATTATGGTAATTGCAGCCACCTGTCTTCTGTTATTTAGAGACCCATCATCTTAATGGATGTTATCTCTTTTTTTTTTCATGCTATCAAGATCCACACAGCAGTGAGGTTATTGAATTTCCTGGGACCTTGCTATAATTTTAAGTCCCTTGTCTGAAGAAAGTGTCCCAAATCAATGAGTTTTCATGTATCTAGTCTTATATTCTGTACTCCTGTGATAAAGAACCTTTAAAATCCAAGGCCAGGAATGTTTACCAATCCTTGGTAATTGCTAGTTAATTCTTACAATTCTTCAAGTATATATTGTCTTTCCTCCTTTATCAGGCTTAGCACATCTCTAGCCAGGTTATGCTGGAATTTAATGTTAGTTATTAGTGTGGCAGCCAGAAGACGTCGTGGGAGCAGCTCCTGAGTGTGGGGCACTGCTGTCTTGTGAGAAAGAGGGGTCTGTAACATTTTCCAGTGGAAGTGCTAGCTATTACTAGGAAAAGTGATATACTTCTGTAAGCTTAGAGTCCAGGGGCATTGCAAGGTCAACATCCTTGAGATATCCATCCAGATTATCTGTTCCACGTCCCAATATCTCAATCTTTCCTGACTAGGGATCTGAACTTTGTATAACAGACCTGACTTATCAAACATTCACAACAGCTCAGAAGCTCTAGAATCTAACAATTAGTTTTCTGCTTGCTGTTCAAGTCTGTCTTTTCTTCCACTGTCAGAGATACTCTCTGGATTTCACATTTAGCCACAAAACTGCTTGCTTAAAGCCCTCAGCCATTATCCCTCTGCAATGAGTCAATCTAATTTAGCGATAACCATCCAACTCAGCTGTCTTTGTAGGAATTGTCCCCCAACCCCCAGCATTTTTTTAAGTTTTAAGGTATTCCCTTTCTGTAGCATTCTCCTCCACTGGGACATTTTCCCAGGCCATCACTGCTCATTAAAGCTTTAGTAATTGAACAAACACTTTGTGCCAGGGACTATCCCTGTCTTGCCTACCAACCAGGACAGAATTCACTTCGCCTGCCAGGCAGTAGATAAGTCAGTCTCACTATATGTTACCCATTACTGCCATTAAGTTAGTTTAGGTTCTCTAAGAAGCGGATGCCAAGATAGGATTGAACATATGAAGAATTCATTAGGAGAGATGCTGTGAGATAATATGGAGGAGTCAGAAAAGGCCAGAAGAGCTTTGAAACTTCAGTGAAAACCTACCGTATTTTCCGGCGTATAAGACGACCGGGCGTATAAGACGACCCCCTACTTTTACAGTTAAAACATAGGTTTAGGCCTATATTCGCTGTATAAGACTACCCCCCCCCCCCCC
>PVKE010005446.1:0-58969 GCA_004027555.1 Craseonycteris thonglongyai
CTAACGGGGTTCTGGAAGGCAGGGCCAGGCCCGCAGTCGAGCGCTTGCACTGCTTGCCCCTTAAGAGGGCTTTCTCAGTGCGTGCAGTTCACACTGCCATTTTTAAATATTTATTTTTATTGTTTTTTGACAGAGAGAAGGGGAGGGCCCAGAGCAGTCTCCATAGTTGACAGCATTAGTTTTCCATATAGTTTCACTCCACAGGTGGGCGCGGGGCTGCGCAGGGCAGGAAGTGGGCCAGGAGCCTCTTGTATAGGCCCCGGCAAGAACTGAACTGGGGGCACAACCCAGCTCAGCATATGGGTTCACCTGGGCCAGAGCCGGGATTCGATCGTCGGGCTCCGGGGGGGCTGCAAAGAGAGCGCTTAACCCATTGAGCCATCCCAGCGTCCCCATACTGCCATTTTTGATGGAGGATTTCAAAGAAAATTGCCGATTATACTTTATAAAGAGGGTGCTTATATTGAGTTCAGAAAGGACAGCTCCACTGTTGACGGGCAATCTTGGCCTGTTTGGGAAACCTGAACCCTCGGGTAGGTCACTTTGTAAAGTGCAACCTAACCCACAGGCATTGTGCTAACTGGGACATCTGAATGATCCTTCGGTGGAGGATCATTAAAAAGGTAGTATCAGCGGGTTCCCTTCTCACAGCGCCTGGTCGTTTTTGCAGCGTTCATGTAATACAGAACGTGGTGAACATACACGTCCGCTTGAACGATGAGTGTATAATTGGTGTTTTAGTTGCGCCGTGTCATTTGAATATGCAGATTACCTGGAGTCAGCGCGCCATCATCGCGAATTTCGCCTCAGTGTTCTGCAGGCAGGAACCGTGCGGTGGCTGGGGAAGGCGCAGCTACTCAGTGTATGGCTATCAGAATTGTATAGCTAATGGTACCTGTGCCCATAGAAACATTTTTTCCAGCGATACTCTTTGCCCCTGGGGAATGAAATGTGCTCAAATCCTTGTAAACCTACTTACCAGAGGAAAGGCTAAACTGACTTAGCAAAAATATACAGTAAGTCCTCAGTTAACATGTGACTTTAACTCAAGTGACCTATGCAAAACCTTGTCCTAGGCTAACTGATAAGCTCCTACAGGCACCTGATCAAAATGTCCTTGAACGAAACTATTCGAGGACCTGCTGTGTATACATATCAGAGGGCCAAGCCTTTATGCCTTATTTTATCACCTTTCCGTTGTCATTTTTACCCCCAGGCCCAGATTATATCAAACAGAGATTTCAAGAAGGTGTAGATGCTAAAGAAAACCCAGAAGAAAAAGTACCAGAGAGGCCACCTACACCCAAGGAATCTCCTCATTTTTACCGCAAAGGCACGACACCCCCAAGGTCTCCTGAGCCAAGTCCCAAGCAAAGCCGCTCTCCCCAGCCTTCCCCAAAGCCCGTGCGGAAGCAGAACCCCAGCTCAGGAGCCAGACTCAACCGAGACAAAAGGAGTGTAGCTGAGGAGGTGACAGCTGTGGTCAACAAGCCCTTGATGTCAAAGGCTCCCTCCAAGGAGATGGGAGCGGTCATGCCCCAGTCCAAGTACTCTGGCCACCACCACGTCCCCAACCCCAGTAACGGGGAGCTGCACTCTCAATACCACGGCTACTACGTGAAACTGAACGCCCCCAAGCACCCTCCGGAAGATGGGGAAGAAGACGCCGGTACCAGCCACTCTTCCTCAGCGCTGGGGCATAGGCCATCGCCCAACAAGCGGGGTGCCCCTAAATCTGTGACAAAACCAGTTGCCAAAGAAAGCAAAGCTGAGCCAAAAGCTAAGAAGTCCGAACTTGCTATACCAAAGAATCCCGGAAGCAACGATTCGTGCCCTTCTTTGGAAAAAGAAGCCAATTCAGTAAGTCGTGCACGCCGGGTTTCCCTCCCCTTTCCTCCCCTGGCTCCGCAGGGGGCAGCAAGGGGTGACTTGCTCCTTGATGGCAACTAGACACGCACAGGGCTGGTGAGAGCTGAGCACGTGTGTAGCTGGAGGCAGGAAAGAGCTCTCTAGGCTGAAATGCCTCCGTGGTCGCTCAGTCACTCACCTACCTTAGGTCGTGCAGGGAGGTTAAATCAGGACCAGCTGGTTACAGCGTCACGTTTCCACAGGGCTTTGCCAGCACTTCCTGGTATCTATACCAGAAATGCCCTAGATTGGGGGGCTTTCACAGCACATGTTTATTTCTCACATTTCTGGAGGCTGGGGAGTCATAGGATCACGGTACCAACAGATCTGCTGAGAGCCCACTTTCTGGTTCATGGCCCATCTGTGTCCCCCCTCTCACAGCTGAGAGACAGAGGAAGCAAACCTCTGGTGTCACTTCTCATGAGGGCAGTCATCCCCTCATGATCCAGTTACCCCCACAGGCCCCATCACGGGGGGATTAAGGTTTCAGCACAGGAGTTCTAGAGGGACACAGCCTATAAGCAGAGCTAACGCTCTGATGGTCACAGAGGAGTCATGGCCCCTCTCAGGGTTCTAGTGAAGACGAGGCCCCTCTCAGGGTTCTAGTGAAGACGAGGCCTCCACCACCCTATGCTGAGTTCTGAGCCTGCCGTTTGACTGCCCAGCACAGTCAGCACCTTCAGACAAAAGGACATCTTTTCTTGCTATTGTGAGTTATTCTCATAAATATTTAGTTTGGATTTAATTAGCCAGGTTGGTAGCTGGAACGTGTTTCTTTCCCTTATGAGAATTGAAAGTTTTCAGCTGTTTAAGGGAACGACTCTAGTCTTCTAACCCCTCGGACTTTGAGTGGTCCACGAGTTTGAGATTTCTGGTAGGTGCTAGTTTTCTTATCAGTGTTTAGCATTTACCAGTAAGGTTTTTGTTATTCAACCAGAAAGGTTTCAGTTACTGATAAATATATCCTCATTCCAATGAGACTTATTTGATGATGAGATAGGGAGTCAGTATCTTATCACATTTTATCAAATTGTGTAGAATTTAGAAAATTCAGAAACTAAGTAATTTTTAATAAATAAGTGCCTTGGGAACAGACGTGTTGCATGCTACTTGTAGCTTAGGGAAGACACCACAGCCAACCCAATATTTACTGGTAATTTCAGACATGTTTGTAGAAAGGTGAATTGATATCTTGGCCAACAAGAATGTAATATAGCCTTCAGTTATTTTCTCCTTTCTGTTCAACTCACAATTTAGTCATAAGATTAAACAACTGAAATTAATCCTTTTAATTAACTTATGTCTGAAATTTCTTTCATTTGTTTATTTTGCTAATATCCGTACACATTGGTTCTGGCCCTTTATTCAAATTATCATCTTTTTAATGATATCAATTAATCAGATTAACTGAATTTTCTGAGAGTCAACCTCCATGGGAACAGACGGTTTTCAAAACGGAGACTCAGACTATTCAGTAAGTGTTCCTTTTTAACATTGACATTTTCGTATCCTCGTATAACTAAAATGTAACAATCCACTTCTCGTTTGGCTTTCAGCATTTATACCCACAGATTAATAAGCTATATATATACACACATACATACACACACACACACACACTGTTCCACTTACAAGGGGGACATTCAAACAGTGCAGGGCCCTATAGTTTACACCTGTGGGGTTCAGTTGACTTTCGCATCTTGCCCCATGTCTCACACCTTAGGTGAGTTACCTAGTTCTTACCTGTATTCGTCTCCTTGTGTAGGAAAAGCGCCTGTTTTACATGTGTGCAGAATCGTGTGATTCTTAGACTTGGCCAAGCGTCTTCCTGCTCAGTACACTGGTCTGAGGGTTCCCTTCCACCCCACCAACAAGGGGAGAGGAGGCGGAGCATCTCTCACCTCTGCAGTGATGGGAACCAGAAGTCAGGACTGCGTGGCACCTTCACGGGTAGATTTTTAACAATTAAACTTCTCTTCCCGAGCATGACAGAAAGCCACCTTGCAGGCCCTGATAACCGGTGTCTTCACAGGGTTAGGAAGTGGTGATGAACACATCATGAAGGTAGTCGAGCAACCTTCAAAGCAAAGGAGGACCACATGCAATTCTGAGATCAAAAGATACGGTGGGAGTTAGAGGTTTATCAATAAGCACTTGAAAATTCATAGAAATGTCCACGGTAAAGCAGACATTTGAGGGAAAACTGAACTGAATCAGTCAGGGCTCTCTGTGGGCAGCTCATGGAACCGAGTCTGGGATTTCAGCCAGACTCGTGGAGACAGAATAAGCCATGGCTGAGGGTATGCAGCATGGTGCCTGCCACACGTCCTAGGACCCAAACCCATCAGTACCTGTATCAGAGAGAGATGGCACGAGTTAATACTACAGAGGTCTTAGCATGGTACCTAGCACACAGGACTCAAAAACGATTGGCTGGTACCAATTTTGCTTCAGCACTCTACCAATGGAAGCGTAAATAGCTCATAATTACAATAAATCCTCACATAACAGCATCATTTTCTGAAAACTATGACTTTAAGTGAAATGAGATGTAACGAGACCAATTGGACTGTAGGGTAATTCATAAAAACAAGAACTAAGCTCCTCCAGCATATTTCTGGTCACGAAAACATCACCAAACTTCTAAATACAGACCCAAGCCCTTCTCCTATTAAACACTGAAATAAATGTGAGCTACACATGTTGAAGATGAATAAAAGCATCACTATTTCCCACCCCACTTATTGGAAATCAGGTTTTTTTCTCTCATCAATGTGATCACAAAAACATGTTGAATTAACATGACGTTCTTCAAGGACCTGCTGTATTCCAGCTGACTCTGGTTTGTCCTGGGGGTCACGCTGGCCCTTCATCTCCTATAAATACAGAAAACCTGGGACACAGGCTGACACTTGGAACAGATCAATTATGTGAATATGAGAGGGAAGGGAAGGCCACTATGGCCCGATGACTAGAACCCTCCTCAGAAACGGTGTGACGCCTGTAGTCAGGGGTGGTGTGAGGACTCAGGTTTCAGAAAAGCACAGTCTATGTGACACCACAGTTGTGGGAGGCTTTTGCAGCATGCCGACTTGGTTAGGAGACTTGGTTAGGAGCCAGGATGGCTGGTCAGATAGCCTGGAGGGTGGGGGGTGGGTCTTCTAATGAGGCATCTCACCCCCCTTCGTTACCTGCCTGCACTTTTTTCTTAGCTGTTCCTCTGATCCGCTTCCAAGTTTAATGTGAGATTTACCTGTGATTTCTTCTGATCCACTGGAAACCATAAGGCATTCGTGCTGGGTCACGTTTGCAGCACACACACATACACAATAAAACCAGTCAACACATACCCTCAAGTTTTACTCCCAATACTAAATTAAGCTTGGCTGTGTCCTGCTTTTGAAAAGGTTTTTTGATTCAACATGAGTAAACTACACCAACTCTTTAGCCAAAAATTCCTCACAATTTAAAATGAGTGGAGTGTCCTAAAAAAAAAAAAGATTTCTTGAGTTACAGCTGCTTTCCACATTTTGACGTCGACACTTTCTTTTCTAACTGCCTGAGATTCCCTTCCAGCCGAGACTTGCACTCTGCCCTGCTCCCACCACTTTCAGCACACCTGTCCCCATCAGTCTTCAAAAGCAAGACTGATTTCTTTTTTTCATTTTGCTATTTTAAGCTACAACTGGCCAGCAATCATATTTATGAAACTTCACCTTAAAGCTTTCCACCCCGTACCCGGCTGAAGTATCTGAAGAACACGGAGGTCATATCTTGGTATCTGCCTGTTAAACACAGTGTCCCAGAACTTTTTTTCCATGTGGGTGCTGTTTGAACTCTTCACTGCCCGTTCACCCTCGTCTCGTCCTCACAAAATCATCTTTAAAGATGGCTCTATAAATGCAGCTGTCCTTCTCGGTTTCATGCGTGTGGATATTAGAATACACAGGGGGCAAATATATGTGTTCAGTAGAAAAGAGTATTCAAACGCAAAACAATAACCAATTCAGAAAGGGGAGATCAACTCATGGAACTTTGGGGGATTTACAAAATAAGACTGCAAGGGCCAGGCATCCCTTGAACTCTTGAAGTAAGACGCTGACCTTCACATGGTGGTGTTCTGACCCTGTATACTTTTCCCATCTTCTTTCCTGTCACTAGCTTTGGGAGTTATGAATTCATCCAGTGCCCCAGAGGAGTTGAAACAATCCCAAAGTTCTTAACACATTCAGAAACAAAATCTTACCAAAGATGGTAGTAGTCTTAGCATTTCCTTATCTTCATGCTCAGTTACGAGGTTGAAAGATCATCTCAATTATTTTTATGTTCTAAGTTTGACCAAGAATCAAATCCCAGCCGGGGCCCATGAGAGGTGTGCTTCCCATGCGGGAGGCCCCAAGTTTCGTTCTCACCCCACCCCCCGGTTTGGCTCCCGGCTAAAGTAAGCATGTCTCCCATGCAGGAGGCCCTGGCCTGGTTCTGGCCCTGAGTGGCCCCTGCACACCTGTGTGAAATGAAACCATGTCAAAAACTGATGACATACAACTATGGAGACTGCTCTGGGCCCTCCCCTTTCTCTCTCTCTCTCTCTCTCTTAACAGGAATAAGTTGCCTCAGTTAGCACTATCCAGTTCATTTAGAACACAGCTATTTTAAAAGAAACACTGGTCATTATCAAAATTTGTTTTTCTGACACCATGGAATCATAGGACGTAGATGAACATGCCATTTTCAAGAAGTTGATGGGAAATTATTATTTTTAGACTAAGTCCTGTGGCTTTAATAAGGAGGTAAAGAAAAGAACCCAGAGCTCTGGAGTGGGCAAACGGGAGTTTAATTCTAGTTCTAATTTGTTCAAACCGGCTGAGTAACCTTGAGCAACAGACCCGCTCCAAGCTCTATAAAATGGAACTAATGATCACTTGTGAAGAATTTTCAGAAAATAATCTACACAGGAATCCTAGCCCACTGTGTCGTTAAACGCTGGCTGCCCGAATGAATGGGCCAGCCCTTACGTGTGGGTACACAGTGGTGCACAGCACAGGGCCCCCACCACTGTGGAATGCAGGCTCGGGGGGCACGGCAATGCACAAGAAATAACAACTACACCATAAGTGTTAGGACAGAGAGATGACGGTGCATGCACTCTGACGACTACCAGGGAGGCTGTGCCCCCAAGTCCTAGACCCTGGGAGACCAGTGCTCGACCAATGGCAGTTCCAACCTCAGTCCCAACCCCACCCCCAGAATAACACCAATGCAACATCTGAGGACTGTAACAGTTTCAGTGCATTCCCATTATGGGAGACTTAACCATAATACCACTGCCTCCTTCTTTCAAGAGAGAACAAAACGACCTCCCCATAATGTCCCAAGGTCAACTTTAGAACACTTGTAATGCTACTTAAGCATTAGACACTATTTTACTTATAAACCCCAAGAATCAAGTCTGTAATAAAGATGGCCAAACTTGGACGGATCTAAAAAGACAGTCCTATAAGGGTGGTTTGTTAAATAAGGAAACAAAAATTTGGGTGCATTGGGCTACATGGGATTACATCAGGATTTATCAAAACAGGATTCTGCAACGTGTCAAATATAACTTGATTTCCGAAATGTTGTCGTTACAAGCAGAGAAACAAAAAATCAGACCTGTAAGATAATTTCTGAAAGCGTTCAACCTCCCCCTTGCAGATTTTCCTTGAAGGAAGGGGTAAGGGTCCAAAGAGAACCAAGAAAAGCAAGAGTCAGAGCACCTCACTTTGAGTTTTCCCTACATTTTGCCTAGGAGGCCTCACTGCCCTATAGATCTTACTCCCACGTTCCAGCTACGTTTCTATGGAAATAATTCTTCCGCAGCCAGATTTCGCCTTGACAAAAAAGTGCAAATCTCTGAGTTAGTTCCTAACCCGGTGACACTGATCTGAAGCAAGTTATTTTTTAAGGCATCTTTACGGTTTCATCAAGAGTGGTTTCATTTTTAAGTGAAAATTCACAGATGGCTCCATCATCTAGATACAGCTTTGCTATTCTTAGTGTATGCTTTTGTAATCGCTGTCATCCTTGGGGCTGTATTTACTTGCAACTGTTGGGTTTTTATTTCATTGTTTTGGTAAGTGGCTTTGGGGGCTAATTTGCATACCGATAATAACGTGGAAATGTTACGCCCCTTCTGTTGTTTCATTTCCAGGGCCCGAACTCAGTCATGATTGTCCTTGTCATGCTGTTGAATATCGGGCTGGCCATCCTTTTTGTGCACTTTCTCACTTGATTGGAATTAGGAAAGGTAAGAAGAGCCTTCATTTCTGTGTCCAAAAATCACAAAATATAACACGCCTTCCCTGTTTTCAAACTTAACACGGTTTGGTTTGGTTTTTTTATAACTGCATGTTGTCCTTCGCTTTCGTTTTTGGTTGTGTGTGAATGCGAGTCAACATGGTTCCTTAATGATGTAACTGTTTTGACCCCTCAGTGAAGTCATGACAACTAGTGGTGTTAGCCCACAGTTCTCTGCCGTGCCGTCACCAGCCCTTTAAATGGCACAGCCCACAGTCAGACCCGGGGAAGCAGGCTTTGGAATTAGGATGGGAGCGCGAGAGAGATGAAACTTGGAAAATGCAGCCAGAGGACCGGTGCGGTTCCCCTGGGCGTGCGTGGTGGCTTTGGGGTCCTCGGGGAGCTGAAGCAAGCAGCCGTGGTGGAGAGCAAAACTTAATAATCGTTCTTTTTTAAAATCTGCTGAAGCAGCCCCACCGGCGAAGTTCTTGGCATTGGCTACTCCATCTGTCTTAGCGGAGTGTGACTAAACTGGAAATGTATGGAGCTGCAATTTTTTTTTTTTTTTTTTTTTGATGGAAGTCAACAGCTGCCTTACTATTTTACCATCTGACGTTCTTAGTAGGGAGCTGGGGAAATAAACGGCGGCCCGAGGCATGCAGTGGGAGGACTGTGTGCCAGGCCGTGCCTCCAGCGTCACTCCTGTCTCGTTAGAAGAACTAGGTAGCAGCATCACTCACCCGTCTTATGCCATGACCTGCTGCTCTACCGTCTCCCAGAATGTTCCAGGGGAGAACGTTTCGTTTGCTTGTGCACGACTGTGTTCATTTTTTTGCTGTTGATTGAAATAACGGCGCACAGTCACCAACGACGTGCGGTCCTGGCCGGATGAAATACATGTGTTGCATCTCAAGGAAAAAACAACAACAAAATTCTAGAGAAAAATGTGTTAATTTTAATAGCAATACATTCTTTTTCATGTCATTTAGTCTTCCTGAACCTTTTATAAGAGGCTACTTCTCTTTAAAAGTTAGCAATTGGAACGCATTATACCTTCCTAAGAAATAATTGAAACGTTTTTAACATGACATAGGTCAATTATTTGTGCACTTAGGAGGTGCTAGATTTTAAAAGCTGAAAGACAGCCGAATTCTAAGAAGTAGAGTCAAAATGCCACATGGATTGCAGTAATCGGTGTTCGAAGGATTCAGTTTCACTGCTGACGTACTTTACTACCAAATAAAATCTTGTCAGTGGCTATGTTAATTCCCATGAAAGTTAAGCAAGATGCTATTAATAACTGCTCTTCTCTTTTTTTTTTTCAACTAAATATTTTTGTTGAATACATTCAGGTAGACCGTTATGAAATCGCTACTTCTCAATGCTATGCCTTCCATGTTTTTCAATGTCCTCTTGTAATTTTATTTCACATTTTAAAGGCTTAGGCATTTTGTGTTGAAATATTTGTCTTCTGCAGTCTTTTGTTCTTCTGACATAATCTGATTTTTTTTTTTTTTTGCTGTTTTATAATTTCTCCTTTATTACTCAGAAGCATGCTTACTTCGAGAAACTACATGGTCTTTATAAAAATAATTCATTTACAAAGACATCAGGGGAGGAAAGGTTGCTATAAAATCTCTATGAAGCATTATGTGGCCGAGGGGGAGCTATTCCTAAGTATCACCAGAGCCTGTGTGGTTTAATCAGAGTCTCTTTTGACCGTACTGGCTACCTTTTCAGTGCGGAAGAAACAAGGCACATGTCAGCACAGGTGTGGACTGAATGCTTTGTCACCTGCAGGCTAGTGGTGTTTGTGGAAGAAGTACAATGTGTGGAGATGCCTGGGTGTGACCAATATGGAATAAAGAAGAAAGCAGAAAGAGAGCAAATGAAAAATTATAACTTGTATATTTATTTATTTTTTACATTTTGCTTTGACTTTTAAATTTAGGAAGTATGTTTTTACCCAAGAAACACTAAAGTTCCTGTGTCAGTCTCCACACTCTGACTTCTCCTCTCTGACCCCCAGAGCTTTTGACACTAGAAAGTTGATTTTTTTTTTAATAAAATATTTAATCTCATTAAGTGTTTATTTAAAATGTGTAATGCTTTGAAATGGGTAACAGATAACTAAAGGATATGTTTATACAGTGAGCATGTTGGTTCCATTTATAAATACATGTATGATTTATAAGCTTTTTTAAAACAAAGCTCAAATTGTTGGTATTTTTCTAAAATGTGCACAGCTGTATTTTACATGAAAGGCTCTTTCTAATGGGTTGTTATACTGTACTCTACATTTTGGACAGCACACGAAGTCTGCCAATGTACTTAATAAAACATGACTTTATTTAAAGTTTCTTGCTGTGAAAAAAGAACTCCCTACCTGTGAGTTTCTTAATTTATAATCCTTGAAACCAAAATGTATAATGTACAGTTTTCACAACTGTATCTGCTCTAATAAAAAGAAAAAAAAGTTGGTTATTTAAAAAAGTTGCAGGTGTGTTTCCTTTGTGAGTAAAATGACCAGCTTGAGTTATATGGAACTTTTTTGGTAGTGGTGGTGAAAGAAAGATCTGCTGAAAAATTAATAGAAATGGTGGTGGGGAGGGGGGCACTTCAAAGAAGCCACATGGGGGAGGATCATTATGCTGCACCATTATTTCTTTCTACATTTCATTTCAGGCCTTACAAATAATGCTGTAAAATAAGATTCATTTCTCTGGTTCTTACCTTCAGTAACTGGATGAGTGCCTTATCCTGAGTCTTAAGTCAAGCGAGGATTTGGAAAGAAATCTCAACACAAGAAAGCACCAAAGAATGAAATACATCTGTGCTCCAAATCAGACTGTTATCTAGATCCAATTTGTCATAATACAAATGATGTGAGAAATTCAGCATAATTTGTCATTTCTCAGTGTCTGCTTTATATCCCTGTATTTCCTTACTTTACAGTTTGGTTTTCTTCCATTAGAATTTTTGTGCATAGAAATGTCTCTCCATTTTTTTTTAATAATTATGCTCCCCCCCCCCATGTTTTTTTTACAAAAAGAAAATTTTTGAAGATCTAATAGACTAAAAATCTAAAGGTCCTAACAGACTGTGTTTGGGGGGTTCCAGTACCTCAAACTATTAACAGTTTACCTGCATTTGTGTTAACATTCTGAAGACTCTGAGTAAATTATAAAGGGAGCACTCAAAACCTCTTGGCTACCTTGCTCCCCGCTTTCAGGAATTGTAACCCTGCATGTGTGTCCCGAACACCACCTACGGCCTCCCGGCCCTGCACACCCTGAGCCCTCCCTGGTGTAATCCTAGCTCGTGTCCGTCTCCCCCGACCAGTAGCTTGCTTAGACACACATGGGTCATCCTTGCAGCTCAACAAGCATCTAGCGTCGCTGAGGAAATTAAGTCAACTAGAACCGCAGAGGGCGACCTAGAGTCCAGCAGGCCATCTTCTCAGATGCCACTTTCACAGAACCCGCCACATGCTCCCTTTTGAGTTGTCCCCACAGCCATTGGCTATGCCAACACCCAGCATCACATGTCCGCTTTGGTACATGCTAACGGTAGTCTCAATATGTGTAAGGAACAATAATATCTGCCTCATGGTGCTTTTACAAGAATCAAAGCGGGATGTTGGGATAGCTCAACAGGATAAGCGCTTGCCTTGCAACTGTGAGGTCCAGGGATCAAGTCCTGGCCTCGTGCAAACCCACATGCTGAACTGCGGTGCAACTGGTAACCGCTGGGATGGCTCAGCGGCAAAGGTTCTTGCCTCCCATGCAGGAGGCCCCTGGTTTAGTTCCTGCCCTGTGCAGCCCCATATCCACCTGTATGGAATGAAACTACGTCACAACTCATGATGTACAACTATGCAGACTGCTCTGGGCCCTCTCCTCTCTCTCCACCTCTCAAAACAACAAGATAAATCTTTAAAAAATAATAATAAAGCAGGTAACTTCAGTCAGCTCCCTGGTACAGGGTAAATTCTCAACATACAGTAGATAGCTTTACACTTAATAGTCTCATCTTATTAGCAGCTTTTACTTATTCCTTCAAACATTTATTATGCATAATAGATACTTCCTAAAATTCATTGAAATGAAATTCTACCAGCCTTTGGCCACTAAGCCTCAGGTCCTGCCCTAAGGAATGTGTTCTGCAGATAGAATCCATTGTACTTCATACACATAAGTCAGGTCTGTCTTAAAAGCAAAAGGCAGACCATTAAAATTCAGTGTCTAATGCCCATCAGAAGGTACACGGCAAGTACTGATGTGCCCTGTAGAAGTCTTAGGAATGTTTAATGGCACAGAACACTCATCATACACACTGGGTACAGCTATTCATTAAGGTCTGTTAGTCTCACAACCTGCATGACAAGAAGATACAAGTGAGCTCTACGAGACATGAACCTGATGAAGCCTGGTCACCATGACCATGCCCTCGGTTGTGGGAATGAATTCCCAGATGCATGTCCTGACACGCAAAACGTGTGAACGGGCCTGCCTGCTAGGTTTCATCACATACAAGGTAGTTCATCAGAAGGAATAGCGACGCGTCTTAAGGTCAGCTCTCCCACAGCTGAGTCATCAGGGTGGCATCCACAGTTTATAAATTCTGTCATCAGTATTTACTGAGAAAGGACAGATGTGAACGGTTCCAGTGCCGTGTAGGCATCCAGATAACGTAGCTCAGATCCCACAGGAAGCTGCACTCGGGTGCTTTTCTGAGATGGGTAACAGGAAACAAGTCTCCTGCTTGAAGCATGTTTCATTCACCGTTTTAAAGCGCCTCCTGGGACATTCACGAGTTTTTACATCATTAAAACACATAATTCTATATGCTTCCCGCTCACCAAATCTCATTCTCTCTTGGCCACAACAGGGAGGAGACAATTTCAAAGGTCCTCACACTGTAACAAGCACTAGAATCACCTGGAGGTGAAACACGACTCAGCCCTGCAGGCAGAGCTTTCCGTTAAGTGGATCTGGGAATTCGCATTTCTAACGCGTTCCCAAGGGACACTAGCTGGTGCTGGCCAGGGAACCCCACTTCGAGAACCGCTGCTCTGTGCACTCCAACTACGCACAAGTATCAGGCGCCCGCTACATTCGAGGCCCTGTGCTTGGCTGCATGTGTGGTGTGGGGAGG
Organism: Craseonycteris thonglongyai; assembly: GCA_004027555.1. NCBI lineage: Eukaryota > Metazoa > Chordata > Mammalia > Chiroptera > Craseonycteridae > Craseonycteris > Craseonycteris thonglongyai. Next base: position 13,342 of record PVKE010005446.1, read on the forward strand.
AACAGTGAAAAGGAATGCAGACTCGTAGCTAACCCCTGTCTGCCAATCACATTATTTGATCCTTAGGGTAAGTCTGTGAACTAGGAAGCCTTTCCCCCCACTTTGCATATGAGGAGACCAAGGCCCGGAGAGGTGGAGGTAATTGCCTTTTAACAAAATACAGCTGATAGGTAGGCCAAGATGCCCACCCTGGGGCCTCAGTCTCCAAGCCCCGGGTGTGCCCTCCCTACATCTCAGGAACTCTGACTCATCCTCTGGCCGCCATGCACTTAGAACCCAGTCACAGCTGGGGAGCACTGGTGACTGACAAGTGGGAGAACATGAAGGTTGAGTCCTCAGGGTTAACAAGGACAAAGCGATGATACCTGAGTGGAACACAATGCCTTGCCTATTGTACATGAATGCGAGGCCTCTTCAAAGCCATCTAGCGTTTCTCTCCAACCAGCTATGTAACTGGACCTCCTTCTTTAAGATGTGCACACTCGAATGCTTCCGTTTGATCAGAGCTCACATGTGCAAGCCCACACATAGCTGCCTCTGCCCATCTCTGTAGACCTGCTCCTCTGGTGTTAACAGGAAAGGACAACAAAGCAGTTAAAGATGACGACACAGTTTGTACGTAGGGATTCCATGGCGACCCCGTTGACCTTCTGTGACCAGCAGGCTGGGAGAGGAAGCCTGATGACCAGGGAGAAGGCAGAGGATGACTGGCAGGAAGCACAGGGCTTCTGGGAAAACATCCTGACGCTTATTTTTGTCAGGAGCTGGGTGGAGGATTGGGGAAAACAACCCTTCAAAGAGCATCAGACATGGTTCCTCTCAGCCTCAGAGCGTTATTCTCAGCCTTGAGAATTTCCAGAAATGGCAGAGAATAAATGCACAGAAGATACAACACACGCAGTCACTAAACACAGAAAGAGGTTCCTCCTCACTGGTGGCTGGGGGAACGCAAATCCAACTGAGATGTTTGGAATCCAGTGCCTGTCACGCTGACTGCTTCCTTAGCTGACACGGCTCTGGATCTCAAATCCAGAGCCAGATCGTCTTCACGCCACAGCTCTGGGATTTCAACGCTACAGCATCCCTCTCCTCGGCCACTGTAGACCACCCTGCCTGATGAGCAGTACATTTTTCAAGTCTGTCTCCACCACTGGTCTGTGTGCCCCTGTGTGTGGGGACTGTGTCCCATCTCTCTACCCCAGTAGTACCTGGAACATACATATTCCTATGTCCAATAAGACGGGTGAGTGAATCAATAAAACCAGAATAACCTTAACAGCTTCCACCACGTGCCCTAATGACAAGACCCCCACCCCCCGTCCTTTCGTTTCTCAGTGTTCGTATCACTCTGCTAAATGAGCGGGCAACGCTCTGTAGAGGTGCGTGCAGCTTTAAGCATCTATAGAAATCCTATGGAGACACCACTTACTTCCATTTGTCAAACATGATGGCTGGGTGCCTGTATAAAACCGGTTTGCTATGCAGTTTGATAATATGAGTATAACCAAGAGTTCCAGCAGATCATCAATCACAGTTAAGATAATGATTTCAAAGGAACAGGGAGAGCATTTTAGCTAAGCAGGATGAGTAAGTTCTAGAGAGCTTCTGTACAAAATTGTCTACAGATAACAATACTGCATTGGGCACTTAAAAATATGTTCACAGGGCCCATCTCATGTTAAGTGTTCTTATGGCAAAGTACAATTGTTACAAAATATTTCTGTGCACTTGGCCGTTTTTTCAGGCATTTGGGATTCGTGCGTGGCAGAACGGCTGCTAGGAGCTCATTTGGAGACGAGGTCCCAATTCCTTATTCAGAGGGGCAGCTGTGGAGGTGAAGCGACCAGAACACACTAGAGATGCACTGAGGAGATGGGGTTAGTTAACCCTAAGCGGTGAATGAATTGGTGTGGAGAGTGAGGGAAAAGCAGGATTCAGGAGTGACATTCAGGTCTCAGGTTTAAGCCATTAGGAGCTCAGCTGGGGCCCTTAACTAACACAGGGAAGGTGGGAGGTGTGCACAGGGGAACTAAAGACAATGGATTCTGCGTCACACACCGTGGACCTGTGGTCAGGTCCCAAGTGGAAGAGAACGCTCTGTGATCAAGACAGGTATTGAGGGGAAGCCAGGATGGCTCAGCGGGTTAAGCACTTGCTTTGCAGCCCTGGGGACCACGGATCAAATCCCGGCCCCAGCCTGTGCAGACCCATATGCAGTGTGCTTTCCATGCGGGAGGCCCATATGCAGTGTGCTTTCCATGCGGGAGGCCCCCAGTTCAGTTCTGGCCTGGGTAAGCTTCCCATCTGTGGGAGCCCCCTCCCAGTTCAGCTCCCAGCTCACAGGGGCGTGCCTCCCATGCAGGAGGCCCCTGGCCCAGTTTCCACCCTGCATGGCCCCCACCCACCTGTTTGGAACAAAACCATGTCGAAAACGGATGATGTACAACTATGGAGACTGTTCTGGGCCCTCCCCCTTCTCTCTGTCTCTCTCTGTCTCTGTCTCTCTCTGTCAAAAATAATAAATCTTTAAAAAATAAAAGACAGGTACTGAGTGTAGAATGAAGAAAAAACACCCCCTTATATGCAATTATTTGCTCTTTACAAATCATTCTATCCGTCTTAGAGCATGTCCCTCAAAAGGGCTACATGCAGTCATTTTTTTTTTATTGTGGTAAATGATCTGTGACATAAATTCCCCATTCTAACCGTGCTCGGGAGTACAGTTCAGTGGCATTACATGTACCATGCAGCTATCACCACTATCCATCATCAGCCCATGTTTTTTTTTAAATTGCCTCTGGTGATCTCACTCAGGTGGGCTGTTTTATTACTGTGGCAGAGGTTTTTGAAGCTACTGTAAGAAGTCGCTTTATCATGGAGCCTGAGGTCCCTGAATCGCACATTAAATATACAATTTTTGTAAGTCATTTTAGAACAAGGAATTTGATGATTAGGCTGCAGTCAGTATCTGTGAATGCTTAAGCGATCTTCAGCTTGATCGTGAGGGGTCGAGGGAGTTCTCTTTATAAGCCAGAGGCCAGGCCTCATCATCAGGCCCGAGGGCTGAATACAGGCAGCTGCCAATCACAACTGCACCTTCCGGCTGCAGGTGAGTGGGGGTCCTTGTCCTGATTCCTGTGTCATCAAGCCTACTGCTGAATTTAGAATAACTTAAAAAGCAGCAGTCAAGTGTAATCTTAAATCCACCAGTACGTTTTCATCATTGTCTAGTTGCAGAGATCTTCTATTGATATATCGACCTTTTAAAAAGAAAAGAAAGGGGATTAAAGGTTCTGGAAAAGAAAAAGGCAATGAAAGCATTTGTCCTGGGAAGCCAAAAAGGCAAAACTCTCTCTTCTTCTGAAATGGTCTTTTTGTTCTCTTATCCACTAGAGAACAGGATATCTGCTCAGCCATGAAAATGCCCACTGATCTAAGGTTAAGTGATAAGTCACTAGGTAAACCAGAATTCTCCGTTGCCAAAATCACATGCCAACAATCTCAGCTGCTTAAAAACTCCCCTTTGGGTAGGCAGTCCTGTTCTTTTTTTGACATACCGGTATTTTTGCTTTCTTGGCCTTTTTTAATCCTTGGAGATGACCGTGTGACCTAATTCAGGCCAATGAAACTGTTGAATCTTCAGGGACGCTTGGCTGTCCTGATAAAAGCAATCAATAGCAGAGAACTCAGAGGTGCTGCCCCTTCCTCTTTTAATGTCTTGAACATAGATGTGATGCCTTATGCTGTGGCAACCACCTTGCCACCATGAGGCAACAAGCATAAGAAAACCCAACAGGAAAAGCAAAAAGTTAGAAAAAGCTAGATCCTTAATCACACTGCTGAACGTCTCCTGTTCAACAAGCGGCCCATGTCACTACCATTTAATTCCCCTTTTCAAAAAAAATTCAGCTGTTACTAAAATAACAAAAGAAAACAATTTTGAAATTATCCAGGTATGTAAAAGCTTAACAGTACTCAGGCTGGTCATTCGGAGTTACCCTGAAAAACAAAGACTATTGTATAAGTCAATGCATTTCTGTGCCTGGGAGAGTTGGACTCCTGACACCTCAAAGACCTGAAGAGACACCAGCATAAACTCTTGGCTCCTCCACGGGCCACCCCTGACCTAGAACCTCTCACTATCATCCACGGGCCCATCTGTGTGCCCGACACAGCCTTGTGCATTGCACAGATCGCACCCTACCCCCTCACTGCCCTTTAGCGAGTTCTGACCTATTGTAAACGCTTCGTCATTCTTACTGCGTTTGTGTTTGACAGTCAATCACTCTAGGAAGTAGTCATTGTCTTCCCAGATTTTACAAACGAAAAACAACAAATCAGACCCATCGCCTGGCTCCCCCTGCGAGCCCACCAGCATCGCTATGCCACAATCGCTTCTGCTCAGACGTCCAGCTACCTGTGCTTAAGGGTTCCTGCCATTCATACAACCCCTGCCTGGGCACGTCTTTCTCCCACGGAGCAGTGCATTTGCACAGGAAGGACGTGGGCTCGGGGTTCAAATCCAGACTGGACTTCTTATTCGCTCAGGCAGCTTAGACAACGCTATTAAAACTCTTTCAGCCACAAACGTCTCGACTTTACGATGGAGCTTGCACACCCATGGCTCTCTCTGGCTTGTTGATTCAGGAACAGCCCTAGAGTGAGAGGCTACGACACACCACACGCCCCTCATGTATATTATCCCCAGTTCTTACACCCTTTCCCTTTTTCTGTTAGCAACACCATCACAGAATGGTGACCTGCAAGGTGTCTGCTGGGTCACAGGGCGGTGAGGGACCTAACAGGCATTCGAACCTAAGTGTGCCCGAAACCAAAGCCGAGGGCCTGCACCGTGGCCCTCAGCCATCTGCACATGGCAAACAAGACCCTCTGTGATGTGACCCCAAAGCACTTTGCAGCCTCATCTCCCATGACACTGGTCCAGCCTCCACGGTTTCTCCTCCTGCCTGCCCTTCCTCTCACCCTCCCCAGCGGAGACCCAGCTGACACGGATTCCCTCGGAGAAGCTTCTCACATCTGCCATTCGGCATTCACGCTTCCTTCTGTGTGCAAAAGCATTTCACCCCCACTTCAGACGCTCTCCTGTCCCCCGCCTTCGTACCACGTCGAGTTAGCTAAGCCTCTCCGCCTCGGTAGACGCACTCAGTCTCCACTGGCCTCAGACAAGGGTTTCTTTTCTCAATAATAAGTGCTCAAAAGGCAACCGTCGATATTTCTCCAAAAGCTATCGTCCTTTCGTTTCAGAACACCTTCCTGGAGCTCGTATGCCAGCTCCTCGGGAATTTGCACAACTTCTCTTGTATTTTGGTTACAGTTCTTTCTTACCTGTGTGAAGAGCTTCACCTTGGAGAGTCCCCTGGACCAGGCGTCCCGCTTGGCTTTTGTATCCGGTGGCCGTGGCTCTCTCTTGGCCTCTTCATGGTGCTGTGTCCCACACTGTCACCCCAGCCCAGCAAGCAGGCCGACGAATTCGTCAGCAGCTCTGGGCGGTGAGCAAGCCAGTGCTGCGTGCCCAGGGCTGGTGCAGGGGCCTTCCAGTCGCGTCGTGAGAGTCCCCAGGTGGAAGTCGTGTGGGCTCCAGTTCTCCAGCCTCCTGAGCAAGGATGCACTGTCGGCGCTCACCCAGGCCCCGTGAACACGCACGTGAGCTCTGGTTCCGCGGGCCCCTGCAGACACTGAGGAGAAGGAAACCTTGTTGCCTGCTGGCTCCTGAGATCCTGGGGAAAGTGGTGGCTCGGTTACCCGCTCCAAGCCCACGAGCTCAGCTGAGAATGACCTGGAAACGTGAGGGCCTGGGATGCATCCTTCCCTAAACAAGGCCACCTGGGTGCAGGCACTTGGGCTACCTCTTCTCCTGGAGGGAGACTGTGCTGGGTGCGATGGGAAATGCAGAAGTAACTTGCACGGCCCTGTCGCCAAACAGCGTGCACACGAAGGAGACAGCTGGGCCGGACCCTCGAGTTCCCCTGGGTTTCCTGGGGCCACCCATTTACCTTTGCTGTTGGGAAGCTAGGTCACAGCAAAGCAAAGCAGCACAAAAAATCTGGCTCCCTCAGCCCCCGGACCCCACGGGTTGAACTCTCCTGTGGGTGTTGTATGTAATGGGACCATCTCGAGCCATCAGCTTTTCCAGCTCAGATCAGGAGCTGGAAAAATTCCCCAGGGACAGAGTTCCGGGAGCCGCAGCCTCCCCATCTGGAGGCAGGTTTTGGGGGCAGGTGGGCAGACAGAGGGAGGCACGCTGATTGCCCGCATTTCCTGTTCTAACAGAAGCTTTTCCTCCTGGTGGGGCTGGGGCACGTGCTGGGGCCACACGGTGCTCTTACGAAGGGGCCCGGCAGGAAAGCAGGTTCCTGTGAATCGGTGAGGCTCCGGGGAGTTCTGCAAAGAGAGGAACTCAAGGTGGGGCAGCAGGTGGGGGAAAAGCAAACCCGTCCCAGAATGTCCTGGGTTCGTTCTTCCCCAGCCGGCAACAGCCTAGTGCAACACAGAACTGGCAAAGGGGTGCTGACAAAGCGGTAGGGAGACAGCCTGACCAGTGATATGCTCACGGCACAAGAAACCCTCATCTCAGGGTCCAGATGGGAGAAGTGGAATTGGACTTGGAAGGAAGCACGCCTTCTCTATTGAGCCACCTTCTCTTATTTCCTCCGAAAATTTTTATTGCGGTTTTTATTGAAATTGCGTTTAAGTTTTGTGGAGCTTTCTGGAAGGGTACATACAAATTAGGGTTTTTGTTTAAATAAAATGTTGCCTGGTGCAGAAAAGGGCAAAGGACTGTCCTCCCTTCTTGGAGCAATTCCTTGAGGACACTCAATGATGCATCTTTTCTCTGTCCCTCAGATGTACGTAAGTCTTTTTTTTTTTTTTTAAGTAAGTAAGCCTCTTATTGGTTTGACAGCACAGGAGCGTCTTTTAATTCTGTTATCATATCAGCTCCAGGTGTGTGGCATGGTGAACCCGTGTCTGTATCCTCTATGACGTGATCCCCACTGCGGGTCCAGTTACCATCCATCACCATTCAAAATACGTAAAGAACTCGGGGAAGCCGGCATGGTTCCGCGGATTGAGCAGCCCCTTTGCAGCGCTGGGGTCCAAGGATCGAATCCTGGCCCCGGCCCTTGTGGACCCATATGCTGAACTGGGTGAGCTTCCCATGTGGGAGGCCCCCAGACTGGTTCCTGCCCTGTGCGGCCCCCGCCCACCTGTGGAATGAAATTATGTCGGAAACTAATGACATACAACTATGGAGACTGCTCTGGGCCCTCCTCCTCTCTCTGTCTCAAAACCACTAAATCTTTAAAAAAGAACTCATACAACTCAACCAAAAAAATAAATTTTTTTTTAATGTGGGAGAGGACCTGATTCAACAACCTTCTCCAAAGCCTTTTAAAAGCTTGGAATCTGGCCCAGGTTGACGTGAAACACGATAGATGTTTACAAACCATATTTAGGTCCCTAATTGAATTTATCATTTCAGGGAACCACATCCCTATCACCCCAAAAATGGTAATTCTAGGTAGCTCCTCTTTTTCTAAAAGCAAGGTGTTAGGTCTGCATAAAATGAAGCCACTAGCTGCCTACCCAGTATTCTTTCTCTCCTTCATTCTTACTAAACCATGATTTTATTCTGGGCTGCAAAGTACCTGTTGAAAAGACGTTGTCTCCCAGCCTCCCTTGCTGCTAGGGATGGATGGCCAATGAGACGTAGTGAGAATGGTTGGCCAGGGCCTCTGAGAAAACTACTTAAATGAGGTTAACACCCTTACATTCATTTCTGTTTGGACCTGGAACATGGGCATGATGGCTGGAGCTCCAGTAACTATTTTGAGACTATAAAGCAACTTTGGGGCTAGCAGTCATGCTAACCATGATGAAGCACATTGACAGCCAGGAAGCTGCCATCATCTGCCTTCCTCTGACGTGTACAGGGCAGAAAAACAGGTATCTATCTACCCGGTTCAGCCACATATTTGGGGTTTCTGCTACCGGCAGCAAAATCTTATCCTGAGACAACTTTATACACGTCGATGCGTATTTGGCGTACATGAGCGGTAGCAAACTACAGCCAGTGCAGGAAGGTCCGCAGTGGTGGAAGGCACGCTCAGTCATTGGCTGCTCCTCCGTGTTGCTTGAATGTTCACCATGTCCATATGGACACGCCTCAGGGCTGCTTCAGTTACTCTAGATGCATCTCTGTCCCAGACCACCCCTGCTGCCCTGTGCCCCTGCATTCACCCCTGCAGACGGGGTCTGGCGATGCAGCCTAGGACTTCAGAGACAATGACACCCCCACGGGGTGAACCTCACTTTATGGGAAGACAGGAGACGGGAGAGAGCCGATAAATAAATTTCTTCCTCGTTCATCGGCCACCAGGCTACTCCAGGGTATGGGGTTTCTGCACCCCTCGTCCAGAGCCTCCCCTACGGACCTGAGAACTGGTGGGGGGGTCCATGTGTGAGGGGCAACCACCCTCTCTGTCCACGGGAAGTACCTCACACCTTAGAACACTCTGCAACCCTGCCCAGTGCTACCCTCCACGTGACCAGCAGCATTTCGGTTTTTCTCCACGCTCTCTTTCCTAGGCTCAGGCAACATGCAGACATTTCTTTCTCCTTGAAAGAGGGAGACAGCTCGTTAAGTTTTTAGAAAACCGTCAGGCAAAACAAATGAAGACACTGGTTTGGAGCTATTCTAGTCCGTAAACGCCCTTGTTTCCGCAATTAACCAAAACAACTTCTCCGTAAGTTTTCTTTCCTCCTAATACAGCCCATCGTGCTGGTTTTTCATCGTGTGTCTCATTAGGCATTTGACATAAGCAGAGAAGGCAAGTCCATAGCCACTGTGCGTAGAAGGATCTGAATTTTCACAGCGCGATTGAAACCCCAAGGGACAGATCCCCAAACCAAGCACCTGCCTGTGCTGTCCTCATCTGACTTTGAACCATGGGGACGGTCACAGTCCCGTCCCCCTGGAACCCGATCTCCCCGGCTGCAGGATCGTGACAGGCTGCAAGGCCGTGCATTGGTTTCCATGTTGACACGGACTCGAAAATTTGCTGGCAGCCGGCGTGAAACCTGCGGACCCAGGCGGCCACGTCTGGAGCTAGATGATCTAAGTGAGAATCCTCATGATGGCGTTTCTGGGGAGCTGGAGTAATGGCCGCATTCCTCGGGCATTCTTGGGCTGCAACACAGCTTCAGAGTCATCAGCTCCTGCTCCTGCAACCGGGAGCCAATCCTGAGACCAAAGGATTATCAGCCAAACACACACAGCACTTACAGCCCTGGGGCAGCGAGCCTGGCCTCTGTCTCGCTCCAAGACGCCACCCTTAACCGTTCAGCTCATGGAGCTACCCCCGGCTTATCCAACCTGCCAAGGTCAAGTTGAACATGTTATACCCAGATGCAACTGAGAAATTCATTTTCACAAACGCCCGTTGTGCCCATACACACCCACATCACCCTCCCCCAGGTCCTGCCTGTTCCTTAGAGTCCTTCCATGCAAAGAGAGGAGACACAGCCCACTGCAAACATTCTCACAACCATGCCAGGAACCAGTTGTTGTGTCTACACACCAACAAAGCTCCCGCGATATGCCAGGCACAACAGAAACACTGCAGGCAGGTCCCCGTGCTGCGATGCCCCAGAGCAACCAGGTGTCCACCCAGATGTGAGGCCCAAACTGCCACTCTAGCAACAAGTCAAGGACGAGTACACCCTGTTCTCCCGGAATTCTTCACAACAGCCAAAGATGGGAGCAACCCCAGTGTCCATCAACTGCTCACTGGATAAAGAAGTTGTGGTCTATCCATACAATAAAATATTTCACTCTGAAAAGGAGTGAAATTCTGTCCCATGCTATATAACATGGATGCACCTTGCAAACATGCTCAGTGAAGTAAAGACTCCTTTGTGTCACCTAGAACAGGCACATTCATAGAGACAGAAAGTAGAATAGAGTTCCCCGGGGGCTACAAGGAGGCAAGGGCGAGGAAGGAGAGTTTTTGTTTATGGGGGTGGAATGTCTGTTGGGGAAGATGAAAAAATTCTGGAGGTGAATAGTGGTGATGGTTGCACAACAGTGAGGGTGTACTGAACATTGCAGGATCCTGCAGTTTAAAATAGCTGCAGTGGGGGAAGCCGGATGGCTCAGTGGGTTAAGAGCTCACTTTGCAGCCCTGGGGACCGAGGATCGAATCCCGGCCCCGGTCCATGTGGACCCATATGCTGAGCTGGGGAGTGCCCCCAGTTCAGTTCTCACCAGGGTGAGACCCCGGCCCAGTTCCTGCCCTGTGCAGCCCCGCCCACCTGTGGAATGAAACTATGTGGAAAAACCAATGATGTGCAACTATGGAGACTGTTCTGGGCCCTCCCCCTTCTCTGTCTCCGTCTCTGTATCTCTCTCTCTCTCTCTCTCTCTCTGTCAAGAACAATAAAAATTAATCTTTAAAAATGGCTGTAGGGGAAGCCGGGATGGCTTGTTGGGTTAAGTGCTCACTTTGCTCACTTTGCAGCGCCGGGAACCAGGGATTGAATCCCGGCCCCGGCCTGTGCGGAACCATATGCTGAACTGGGAGCTCCCCCAGTTCAGTTCTCTCTCTGTCTCTGTCTCTGTATCTCTCTCTCTCTCTCAGTCAAAAAAAAAAAAAATGGCTGCAATGATAAAGTTTATGTTATGGATATAACATAAATTTAAAGATTTTTAAATCAAGATAAAAATGTCTTTCTGTCAATAAAAGTATCCCGCTAACAAGTAAGCTATGCCTTCAACACACTTTCATTAAGTATCTATTAGGTACTAAATTTTGAAGTAGGTTTTTTATGGGAGGCGAAGCCTCAGGAATGGTCACTGCCCATAAGCAGTTGAGTAAATAAGGAAGCAGTATGAGGAAAATGAAATAATACATATCTATCAAATAAAGCTTAAAATGGTTAACATTTGTATTAGGTTTACTCAAGGCTTTCTTATTTCACTTAACCCAACGAATGTGTGGCCCCTGAAGCAAGCTACATGCTCAATGAAATGTTAGAAGTTGGTACCATTATGACTCTTGTTTTTATTGTTTTACAAATGAGGAGACTGAGGCATAGAGAGGGTTATAACTTACCCAACAATTATGTGGTAATGCCATAATAGCCTTTCAGTATCAGTGTGTGAGCTTCTCCCACTAAATGACAACTGCCTCATCAAATGGTTCCTGTAATATATGGAGGTGTCTGTCCATCCTTAGCAGGCACAAAAGTCCCTTCCTCTCTGGATTAGTTAGGACACAGCTGCTATATCAAAGGCTGAAACAGCAGAGACCTGAAATGGACTCTATTTCTCCCAGATGGAACAGGCAATGCGTAGACAGTCCATGACTAACAAACATGTCCCTGGGGTGTTGAGAACACAAGCCCTTTCGATCTTACTGTGGTGACACTGTCAGCATGCAGCTTCCATTTTGTAGTCTAAGATGACTGCCACAGCTCCAGCCATCACATCGCCATCCCAGCCTACAAAAAGACGAGAAGACTGAGTGAAGACCTCATCCCTTTAAGGGCACAGACCAGAAGTTGCATGACACCTCAGGGTAGAGCTTGGCGGTCATGTGCTCAGCTCAGACTTAGGGCTCTGTGACCAGCAGACCAAGGGAGGGAGTTCTAAGTAGACTGCGGGCAGGCTTTGCTGCACTCACCCCTTACATCAGGACAATGGCAAGGTCCTTGGCTCCTATTCGCCACTGGGTCAGGCCACTCTAGTGGGGGTTCTCCTCCCCAGCGGTCCACGCTATGTTATGTACTATGCTCTCAGTCAGTGACAGGCGCGTGCTGCTGTTAGGAAAGCAATCTGAGAGGAACGTCTAGCCTGGAGATTGGAGTTTTGCATGCGAGGAAAGGAGATATTGCCTTAACTCAATCTGCCCTCTGTGTAACGTTAGCCATGGGAGGTGCGAGAAATAGGAAACTATGTGACCTACAGCAAGCAGAAAACACAAGGCAAAGGCAGCCAAGCCACAGACGTTCAACAGTTCTGAGGAGTGAGAGAGGCAGGCTGACCCCCATGCTGGGGGACTGGGTCTGGACACCCCGGCTTGTTACAGTCAAGATGTACGTTCTCAGGACAGAAAATGTCATTCCAGGAAGCCAGAGAGGAAAGGATTCTGTAAGACAGAAGGGAACTGAACGTATCCAAAAGCTGACAGATAGGAAAGGTGACAGGGAAGTTCAGAGACAGTTATCATCGGAAACAGAAAGTAGCTTTCATCCATTCACTTGTTGATCCATGTATTGACTCACCTAGTACCTACTGAATGCCAACTGTTCGACAAGCCCTGTGCTCAGCACTATGGAAATTGTTAGAGTGAAGACAGAAAATAAAGATGTCAACAAAAGGACTGTACCCCAATGGAAGAGACAGATTTCTAGCAAATGACGACACCTGTCAAGTCCTGCGTGGGCAAGCTCTGTGAAGAGGGGGTTCTGACTGAAGCCCACCCAGAGCCCTGGGAGGTCTTTGACGCATTTGGTTGTGAGCCCAGCCCCCAGCTCTGCGGCTGATCTTCACCTAAAGCCTCAACTTGCAGCTTTCTTGGATCGCTTCTCGGACTTTTGACAAAGGTCAAGTGCAACTTTCTTGGGAGAATTGCCCACTGACGTCTCCTGCAGGAAGTGGCTGACGGTTCACCCACGCCTGGCAGCCCAGGGGCAGTCACGCGCTGGGGTGGGAGTGCAGAAGCCCCCACACACACACCATGTTGCCCCAAGGTGGGGCGGAATGCAGTTCAGTTTACCCTCCAGAGTTCTCTGCTCCATCAGACAGGACTTCACCTGAAACCACATTGCTGTGCGGCTCCTTCTCCTCCCCTGTCTTGCTTCCTTCACTCCCTTCCAGTTTTCCTGAGGGCCCTGCTTTTAGAGAAACGAATCTGAAACCGTGGTATTCTGAAAGTACAAAACTGGGAGATTTGACCAAAAGGGAAGGTGAAGCTCAGAAAGGAAGGCTTCCCTGAGGAAGTGATTGCATTGAAGTGAAAGGAACAGTCAAAATGAACAAAATGGATAGCATAAGAACATAGAGCCCTCCACACAGAGGAAACAGCATGAGCAAAGGTCCTGGGGCCGCACAGAGCACTGGTTTTGTTGTGCTGTTGCTGGTTTTTTGGTTGTTCTTTGGTTTGGTTTGGTTTTTCTTTGTTTTTGTTTTTTTCTTTGTTTTTGAATTCCTGAAAGGACGTTGGTGTGTCAGGAGCCCTCGGAATGGAGGGAGCCTGGTGGGAGATGACCCAAGGAGATTGTCTAGCCCCAGCTACAGCTGAAGGCTCTGCTTCCTGTCCAGCTCAGAAGTGGGGGGAACAGCTTTATCTAATTAAGCCACACTCAATAGGCCCAACATTCTGTCATTGACCTTTAAAATCAGAAAGGTTAAGGATATTTTATGCCAACAATCTCCCAATGCCATACCTAAGTTCCTGAGCGGTCCTATCTGACCCATATCCCTTCCTCCCCAGAAGTGGCCCAGGGTCTGCTCTCTCCCTGAGAAAATCTTCCCACTGGGGGTCCTGTTCACAGGTATCTGCTGCCGCCCAGCCATACCTCATAGTCTAACAGGCCACTGGTACACTGCCCAATTTCAGGTCCTAGCTCTATAGTTCCTGCTTCCTTGACCCCAAGTAGAGACTTCATTTTCCTCATCTATAAGATGGTAATAACAATGGTCCCTACCCTGGGGCTCGATTCCTGATAAATGAAATAACAAACACAAATCACTTAGCGTGATACCTGCAACCACACTGGTGCTCCTTAAATATTAGCTGCTCTCGTTGAAGAAATGAATTGCTAACGAGGCTCCATGCCACCCTTTCTGTGATAGAATGACGTAGTAATTAATAGCATGAATCCGAGTTCAAAAGTCGAAGCTGTGTAGCCTGCTTTGGACAAGTCACTGAAGAGCTCTGTGCTTCCATTTCCTCGTTGGGCGGTTGTGAGAATCAAGTGAGTTCATAGTCATAAAGCACTTGAACAGGAGGGATTCGCTAGGATTTGTAAAGATTATTTGCAGAATGACCCACATTCCAATGCTCGTTCATCGAGAGTCTGAAGGACTGAATATGTAACAGTGAATTCAACGGCATGGGCAGCTGGGGAGGTTATTTCTAAGTCGGAGGGCCTTTGGTGCTGATCCATGGGACCACGTGCGTGAGGAATAACCCTCTGGGGGCAGCTTGAAGCTCGAACCCCACCAGCATTTGTGCCCGGCCAACCGGGGCGTGCAGATGGAGGAGCAGGTATTCTGTCACTCACACGGTTACTGGGAAGGGGCTGCATGGAGCAGGGACCAGGGACTTCTTGGTCCCTCTTGTCTGCAGTACTCAGTGGTGTTCAGGCACAGAGGGAAGGGCCACATCTCCTTGGGACGATCAATATCTTCGCCGGCCTCTGCCACTAGCACTTCCAATTCATCTGTGTCTTCCCGCAACATAGCCATTGCTCCATCAGTCTTTCAAATCGACTGCCTTCCTGGTCATCTCTGTAGCCATGAAACCAGACAGCTTCTGGGGCTTTCTGTGGAGAAAACGTTCTTTGAGGGCTCCCTGAGTTTCTAAATCTCAGCAGCAACATCTTCGTCTGTGATGGTCAACGGCCTCAGGAGAGGACGTCAGCAGAAGGTTCTAGGGCAACGCCTTGAACGCATCCACTGTTGACCAAAATCTCACCCAGAAAGGCCCAGAAAGGCAGGCGCATCCCAGTCCTCAAGCCCCGCTCCCAAAAATTCCATGTTGGCTTGTCCCTGTTGTCAAAGCGGGATTCTTCGACCACTTCTCTGAAAACGTCTTCCGTTATGTTCTGAAGGCTCGGGGTTCGTTCAGGACTCTGCATTATTTCCTCACGACCTCCCCCACCATTGCTGACATGGCCTCCCCTGAGTCAAACTAACAAGATCGGGCAGCCACATGACACTTGTCCCGCTTTATTTCACGAGGGTATAAAACGTAGAAATATGTAGCATCGCACCCCCAAAGATTCTGCCTTGCACGCGACGCTTTCGTGTACTTTAACCATCACAAGTACTTCTGAGAAGATTCTTCCAGTCCACAGAAGAGACGGTGGAAGCTCAGGGAGGCTCAGTGACTTGCTCAAGGTGCTTTGTGACAGAGCAGGGACACGACCGTGGGTCTCCCAGTTTCTCTTCCCCCTGGAAGTGACTGTGCCGTAGAACTTGAGAGCAACTTACAGATGAACTAGTCCAATTCTCCGTCCAAGCTGATTTGGAAGACACACCGAGCCAGTTCTAAAAATCAAAAATAGGGGGAAGCCAGGAGGGCTCAGAGGGTTGAGCACTCGCTTTGCAGCCCCTGGGACCGAGGATCAAATCCCAACCCTGGCCCGTGCTGACCCATATGCTGAACTGGGGTGTGCTTCCCATGCGGGAGGCCCCCAGCCTGGTCCCCTCCCTGTGCGACCCCACCCACCTGTGTGAAACAAAACCATGTCAAAAACTGATGACGTGCAGCCATGGAGACTGCTCTGGGCCCTCCCCCTTCTCTCTGCCTCTCGCTGTCCCTGTCTGTCTCTGTCAAAAACAATAAAATAAATCTTTAAGAAACATAAAAATAAAATAAATAAATAATAAAAATGGAAGCCTCACCCTGGTCTAGAAACAGTTCCCACAGAACAGGGAAACCAGTGGTCAAGGACGAAGGTCAAGGGCACCGCTGCTTCATCACCAGCTGCAACGCCCTCGAGGCTGAGCCAGGCCCCTGCCAGGGGTCCTACTCACCCCCCCCCCCCCGTTATTGACTGAGGGCCACGCACAGCTCCCGGTGCTGAGGAACCAGAGGCCATGCCTCAGTGACATCGCAGCCTGCGGGACTTGGTGGGAAACGGGAACACCGTGGGCTGCAGCGGGGTGGGGTGCGTCTTACAGTAGGGTCTGTGCCAGTAGGGTGGCCGGGGGGACTGGAAGGGCGTTCCCCGCTGGAGAGCTTAGGCAAAGGGGGTGGGGGCGGGGGCGCCTGCAAGTGTAGCTGACAAGTCATCTGCTGCGCTAAGGAGTTCGAACTTGACCCTGAAGATGTCGGGTTACCCTTTAAGGATGTTTCGCCTCTAAGTGATGTGATTCACATTTCCATTCTAGAACGTTCACGCTGGAGGGTTACTTAGACAAGAGAGCACTCTGGGTGGGGAGATGAGTTAAAAACAATGGCAGCCAAAGGAGGTGAGGGATGATTAGAGTTTGAATTCAGAGAGCACCCCGGGGAGGGTGAACACGTTTAAAGGAGATTTAGAAATCACTGGGCTGAACGACAGGCCATAAGAGCAAGAAGAGTGAACATGAGCATTGACACAAATTTCCAAGGAGCTGCTGGAAGACAGCATTCTCTGAGGTGGAGGACGAGGCCGGGGGGAGTAGACAAGTGAATGCTCTGCACTGGAGAGAGCAGGACATCTGAGTGGGGAGGCCAGCAGGTAGCGGGGAAATAGGCGGCAGGAGCCCAGGCGAGAGAGCAGCGAGGGGCTTGGGATGTGGGAAACGTCTATATTCAGATGGCAGGTGGGCTCATAGGTGTAGATGCGATAACCCAGGGAGCACACAGCCACAGCGAAAAAAGAGCAGGCTTGGAGCACAACAGTGGTTCTTTAGGGACAAAGAAAGTGACCGGAGGTGAGGACGAGAGTCATCAAAGTAGAAAGGGGGAGGGAAGAAAGCAAAGTCGCCAACGTGTGTGGGGATCTGATGAGGTATCCAAGTCTCACATGTGTTCTCTCTCTTAATGATCCTGGCAGAAGCCCATGAGTGAGTTGGTCGTATCCTCACTTAACTCCTGTGGACACCGTGGCCCAGCGAAGCGAAAGAACTCGCCCAGGACGGCATAGCTGTTAAGTGGGGAGACAGGGTGAGAGCCAAACCCAGCAGGCTCCGGCGTCCACACTCCTGCTTTCATAGCAGGAACTGCTGCCGCAAACCCCACAGGCCCAGGGCAGGGAAGGGGTCGTCCGTCTGCCCCAGTGAGGCTTCCTTGCTGGGTGAACAGAAAGTGAGCAGACGCAGTGAAGGTGCAGTATATTTTTTCTTTTTTCAGAAAACTGCTCGCGCCCGTTCGATAAACATTCCAAAATGTTTGGGGCTGTCCAGATCATGTGCCACACACCATTCTAGGCACGGGGGGCCTTGGAACCGGTGTGACCCTGTGTCTTAGTCTGTTCCGGCTGCTGTAACAAAATGCCACTGACCAGGGAGCTTGTCAACCCCGACATGTATGTCTCACGGTTCTGGAGGCTGGAAGTCCAAGATCAAGGCGAGTCACGTTCTGGTGGGAGCCCACCCTCTTCCTGGGTTACAGCCGGCACCTCGTTGCTATGTCCCCATGTGGTAAAAAGGAAAGGGAGCTTCCAGGGCCTCTGTTAGAAGGACACTAACCCCATTCATGAAAGCTCTGCCCAACCCACATTGAGGGCATGGTGACACCTCAGGCCACAGCCCCCCGGCTATGAACACGCATCTTAACTACGTCATGAATCTGGCATTTGTTCACCCCGTGATGGGGTTAGGGTCCTTATAAAAAGAAACCCCAGAGCGCTTGCTTCTCTCCCTCTGTCTGTCTCTCTTTCTCTCTCTCCTCCATGTGAGCACATAGAAAGATGGCGGCCATCTGAAAGCCATGAACAGACACCTCACCCGGCACCCAATCTGCTGGCACCTTGATCTGGGACTTCTAGCCCCCAGAACTGAGAGGAATAAATGTCTGTTGTTTAATGTCTAACGGTGTGTTGGCCCAGCAGCTCAAACTAAGACAATTATCGTTTGTTTTCTTACCTCTTTCTACTCCACTAGACCATGAAGTTCTTAAGACAGGAACTATAGCTTTTTTTTTTTTTTTCTTTCTGTGTCTGGCGTCTTTGCGTGTCTAGAACCATCAGGAAGCCCGAGGACGTGTTCAGTCACTGAGTTGAATGGATGACCGTGGGGTCACACACAGGCCTGGGATCATGCCACAGGGAGAGACTTCATTTGAATGGGTGGCTCTCAGGGCAGGAACTTCAGGAATGGGGCAAGTAAGAGTCTCAGGCCCCTTGTGTATCTGGAATGGCAGCTGCTTCTTTGGCTCTGCCTGGGTGAACCCTAAAAATACTGGGTCTCCTTTTCGTTCCTCTCCTTGCTCCCTGGTAAGTAAGCCTGAGCCCCTGGTTAATGCTTCACCCAAACCAGTGGGCTCTTGTCTGTGTAAAGATTCTGCATCATCCTTTACTTTTCTACTCTGGGCTTCATAAATCTTGCTACACCTGAGTGCAGTTTCAAGAGAAAAAAAAAATCATTAAAAGCTAAGATGATGTGGAGCATGATATGATTTCCTCATTGAAAAGCTTCCAAACCATCTACGTAGGCTGCACATAGACACAAGATTCAATGACGAAGAAAGCCCATTTCCTCCATTCACGTAAAGCTCGATGCATTCCACCTCAGCCAGTTACAAATTTTGTTTTCTCTCATCTTGAACAGTATCTTTTTGCCCCCAAGAAAAACACTCACTCACTTTTTGAGCTGCCTTGTACAGTCCTGCTGAAAAGTGAGATGAATCGTCAAGTTTCCACAGCAGCTATAGGGAACTTGAGCCGGGCAACTGGACACTTGTGTGTAGAGGACTTGTAACAGCCATGTCACCCACATGGAGCCCACTTATTTTCCATAGCATTTTAAAACTGGGCCTGGCCCCACGATTCGCCCTATTTATAGTGTGACATGCAACATAATATTGAGCCCGGCTCCAATAGGAGTGCTTCTTATAAATGTCAGTGGATTATTTACTATGGTAAACTCATTAGTTACGTAAATGCTTCCCTTTTCAGGGTGCACAGGCGGGGAGACTGCTAATGCTCCTTGGATTAACCTCATATTATTCTCCTTTGAAGTTCTTTTGCATTTAAGATCGTTATTGCAAGACTGCCCAGCTTGGCAGGCCCAGCACCTCTGTAACTTGACTTATGGGAAGCTTTTCCATCTTAACTCAGAGGGCAAAATACAACAGAATAGGAATGCCATACATCCTGAATTGAGAGAGCATTGTTAACGATATGCATTTGGAAAAATGCATAGCCGGTGATTCCACGATCATGTTCTTTGTTGGCAATTTCTTATGACGAGTAGAGCAACTATGCAAAACTGGTTCTAAATGAGAGAAGAATGAAGATCGAGGATCCCAAGGAATTAGTTCAGTAGTCAGAGTCTTCCTGGACTTGTCAGGAATTCAGATCAATGATGGGAGTAAATAGCAAATGAGACCCGTGTTTGGAGAAGTGTCATAGACAGGCATGTTTTGTCTTGGGGCGTGGAAGACATATTTTTTCCCAGTCCTGATCACAGAGATGATCAATACAAAAAAAAAAAAAAAAATATATATATATATATATATATATATATATATATACACACACACATATATATATATATGTGTATATATATATATGTGTATATATATATATGTGTATATATATATGTGTGTGTGTGTGTATATATATATATATATATATATATATATATACACCGTATTTTCCGGCGTATAAGACGACCGGGCGTATAAGACTACCCCCTAATTTTACAGTTAAAACATAGGTTTAGGCCTATATTCTCTGTATAAGACTACAGCCTCGGAAGTGGGGGGTAGTCTTATACAGCAAATATAGGCCTAAACCTATGTTTTAACTGTAAAATTAGGGGGTCGTCTTATACGCCCAGTCGTCTTATATGCCGGAAAATACGGTATATTTATATATATATATATAATATAATATATATATATATATGTTAATGGAGCTTAAAAACATAGGGAGAGAAAAATCTTTTTCAAATCAGTTTTTAATACTTTTCACCCCATGCCTTATTTTTCCATGACAAGATAATTTTAAGTGGAGTGAGGAAGCATTCTTGACCAAAGAAGCCACATAGAATTAAATCATCCATGTGAATAATATTCTATCACAGATCAGAAATTGTCATAACTAACATCTCTTATCAATTCAAAAATCTTAGCAATGATGACAGAGCTTTCTCTGTAGCAGGAACGACTCTAAGTATGTCACATGGATTGTCACGTGATCCTCACATCAACCCTGAGAGGTAAGTACTGTTATTCTCGCCATTGTAAAGATGGAATTCAGGGGGATACCGGATGGCTCAGTGGGTTGAGCACTCATCTTGCAGCCTGCTGAACTAGGGTGTGTTCCCATTTCGGTTCTCGCCAGGGCATGCTTTCCAGCTCAAGGGGGTGTGCATCCAATTCCGAAGGTCCCCAGCCTGCTTCCTGCCCTGTGCCCACCTGTGGAATGAAACTATATTTAAAACTAATGACGTGCAACTATGGAGACTGCTCTGGACCCTCCCTCTTCTCTCTGTCAAAAACAATAAGAAGAAATCTAAAAAAATAAATAAATAAAGATTAAAAATAAAAGATGGAATTCAGGCACAGCAAAGTTAAATGACGCCTGCCCAAGGTAAAGCCAGAGAATGGGAAAGGAAGGTTCCCAAACTGTGCTTCAGGGACCCCAGGAGGAACCTGTGACTCTGAGGTGGTCCACGAAGTCACAACTATTTCAAAACAACGCTAAACTACTATTCACCTTTTTCATTCTCATTCTCTCACAAGTACACGACAAAGCTTTCTGGTTGCTACATGACATGTGACATTGCAACCAGTTAGATGCGGAAGCAGAGGTGAGAGTCCAGCAGATGGCTCTTAAGCCAGACACCCAAGAAATATGCAAAAATGCCACCATGCCGCATACTCTCTCATTACATTGCTGTTGTGGAAAATAAATGTATTTTTAAATGAGCTAATTAATGTTTACATTTTCTTAGATGTCATGAGAAATGTACTAAATGTCTATAAATGTAACCCATGTAAGCAAAAGTTCTTTGGGGTCCTCAACTTTTAAGAGCATAGAAGAGTCCTAAGATCAAAATGCTTGTGAGTGGCTAACATCCATTCTTTCATATCCTATGAAATGCACATCAGCATATCCCATACACTGATGACAATACAAAAGAGGTTGTGATAACACAACAAGGTCTACATGTTGTCAAAAGCCTTGATGAGAAAGAAAAAAAAAAAATCAGTCCATGGTCCAAAGGTTTTTAACACCTGAATATTCTGATATCTGAGTTTGGAGCTGAGATTTAAAAATTGTAATCTAATTGTGTCTTGGCTTTAGAGAGAACCACTACCCAGTATTCCCTTTGCCTAAAATGGCCTCAAATACCCACAGGCCTTACTTGTTCACTTTATTCAGATCTCTACGTGGATGACCCGGCCATCCTAGTTACATCAGCAACTTTCCTGATGCCCTCCACCATTACCCCTTAACGTGCCTTATTTTCTTTAGAGTTACCACCTCCAACATAGACATTACTTTCTCTGTGGCTTCCACCACCACATGAATTGTAAGCTGTGTGAAGGCAGAAATGTTGATCTTTGTGTTCGCTGTTGCATCCTCAGGCCTCAGAACCATAACAGAAACATAGCAGGTATTTGACTAATAAGTACTCAAACAAGCGAATGGTATATGTAATGAATACTGCAGGGGAAGAGCGAGGACAAAATTAAAACAGGTACTTTGGGCACAAGTTCTCCAAGCAGATCACCAATCCGGAGCCAATAACTGAAGGCACAGTTGTGGACACAACGCAATAGGTTCACCGTGTTACTTCCTCTTCCGGAGCACCCACTTTCAGTTTCCCCTGCAGCTCGGGCCACGGGAA
Source organism: Craseonycteris thonglongyai (assembly GCA_004027555.1). Lineage (NCBI taxonomy): Eukaryota > Metazoa > Chordata > Mammalia > Chiroptera > Craseonycteridae > Craseonycteris > Craseonycteris thonglongyai. The sequence continues at coordinate 35,099 of PVKE010005446.1, forward strand.
CAAGTTCTGGGCATGCTCCTCAAGCCCAAACGTCCACGCAAGTCACCTGGCAATCTCGTTAAAATGTAGATATGGGTTCAGGCCTGGGACCTATGGTTGTCTAGTTCTCAAATGAGGCTGCTTCTAGTGTGTGGGCCACACTTTGAAGGGATTTCCACACCTAGCCCTTAAAACACATGCCATGTAGAAGTAATAAGAGCCCAGCAGCAACAAGCATGCCTAGCACCCCAATCCTGGTGTCTCCAGTAAAAGAAACCAGCGCTCCTTGGAGAAATGGTGGATTCTAGGACCAGAGCAGAAAAGATAAGATTGAAGGGTCTTGTGCCAATAAGTAAGGAGGTGCTTACTTATGACAAGGGACATGGGACCCACTGAAACAGTCTCCGTGGCCAAAGTGGGACAATCTGAGCCACAAAATAAATAAAGAAGTATTGGATTATAACCCAAAGTATAAAATAAATATACAAGGGTCCCCACATAGAAGCCTCCTTGCAGAAGAGCTCCACCCTCAAGGAGGAGGAGTTTAACTCCAGGCAACTTAGGTGTGGTCTGTACTCAGCGACTCTTTCCAGAGTATCCCATGGAAAGAGGGGGAATGAGTATAATGGAGACACCTGACAAATACCTCACGAGGTAAGTGATCTGGGTCAACAATGAGGACCACGTTGCTATCCAGTGATAAAAATGGCGCCTTACCTGGGTGGTCTTCCTGGCAAAAAAAAACACATAAAACGCAGTCTAACCACGGAGAAACACCAGACAGATTCCAACAGGGGGCGGGGGGGGGGACATTCTACAAAACACCTGACCAGGATCCCCCAAAACTGCTTTCAAGGTCATAGAAAGAAAGTCTGAGAAATCGTGACAGCTGAGAGATGCCTAAGGAGACATGACAATGTGGGGTCATGGAATATTAAAAAAAAAAAAAATAGAAGAAAAAGAAAAAAAGGGGGGGACATTAGGTAAAATGAAGGCAATCTGAATAAAGTATAGACTTTAGCTAATGACAATATATCAATATTGGTTCATTAACTATAATAAATGTTGATGATAGAAGAAACTGGGTACAAAGCGTTCACAGAATTCTCTGTTCTATCATCTCAGTTTTTCTATAAAATAAAACTGTTCTAAAATATAGTCTTCTTAAAAAATACCTCATGTGACCCCCAAGCCCCCCTTTCCGTTCAGAGATGGAGCTCGTGAACTGGAGGATGAAGGCCCCTTAAACTCTGTGCATTGGGCGCCTCTTGCCTCACCCGAAGGCCAGCCCTACCCTGAGGGAGTCTGAGGATGGCTGAGGCAGGTCTAACAGCTGTCAAAGGGACCCAGGTCCCCTGATCTGGGCAAGTGTGAAGTGAAGTAAATGGTAAATGGTCTAAGCCACGGAGACTTTCAAGTATTAGAGTTGCTACTGTAGCATATAGCCCCACCTACTGAGTACTGTAAGGGTCCAGATCAGGGCTCAGGACGCTGGGGGCCGATGGTCGGCTTTACCCTGCAGGCTATTACTGTACAGCTGCAAAACCAAGAGTGTGATCGGTCATGTCTAAGAAGCGGGGGTGGGGGTGGGGGTGGAGACATGGGGGGAGGCGGGGGAACAGAGACCACAGGTGGTCTGAAAAGCCTTGAAAACCAACTGTCTAACCTTTTATAGAAAAAAATCAACTCTTATCTATTAGACGTCACATAATCTGATTAAGTGAAGGTTATATCTACACAAATGAGCTCTTAAAAAAAAGTTTCAGAGAATGACATAGACCCTCAATCCACTGCTAAAGTGGCTGCTTTTATTTTTGATATCAATTGAGAAAGAGCCAGGTTGAGGGGGACTTGATCTTAGAAAATTGGAAGCAGCCTCTTTAGAAAAAACAAATACAAAACTACTACTATGCTATTAGGTACAAACGCTAAACAAATTGTAATGTCTGAGAAAGCTGATAAATAACCATCAGCATCAGGTGCCAACCCATCTCTCTTATTTTTTCCTGAAGCTTTTGGCTCCTTACTCTTCTATGAAGAATATTTTTGAAAAAAAAAAAATGAAACAATAATCCATGACATTCTCTAGCATGCTTGGCCAAATCTCTTTATTATTGAAAGTTTGGAAACGTTGTTTTCATTTTTAGGGTGGGTGAGACTTAAGAAACCTTGAGTAAGTTTCTTTCCCATTTGGACTGTGGGATGTCAGGGCATTTGCACTTTCTTGTACAGGGATTAAACTCATGTAACTTTTGGAGTAATGACAGTGACCAGGATATGGGACCCTCTTGGACATCACACTCTGGCAGTCCGCCTCATTCACTTTCTTCCATAACACCATGTTTTCCAGTTTGGTGGCTGTAAGCAGAGGTTTTGGGAATTCTTTTCTTTTCATGCAATAAAATAAAAATAGCAGAAAGAACACTTTGCTTATAATAAAGTTAACTATCATTTCATGATATCTTTGTTTCAGTTGTATCAAGGTGGGTGGGTGTGTGGGTGTGTGCTAGATCATGACATTAAATAAATTCTTTATACAGGTTGTGGTAAAAAGAAAAAAAAACACACACATTAAAAACCACATTTTTTTTAAAGCCACTGTGTAAGAGACTGGCAAAGCTGTAGCTTTAACCAATGTAGGAATTTAGCACTTTTTATAAACTTTGGATTTGGTTTGGGGCTACCTCAACCTTTCAGCTTGAGGGGGTAAGAGATTGTTAGTGAGATCCTCTATAGTCGGGAGAGGGGGCAGGGGCCTCATCTTTGTCTTCAGTGGAGGATTCACCATCACTCCCTTTCTTTAGGGTTTCTAGTGCTGTTAGAAGAAACCACACCACCACAGTTCTTGAACTCTCATACCTTCCAACTATTCTGTGTCAGTAGTGATGTGGTCCCCAAATCTTGCCTTCCATGAGTGCTTCATTACAGATGACAAGGGGCAGGCATTTTATTAGGATTTGCCACTTCCTATCAAAGGTTGTCAGAATGCTATGAATAATGCTAGTGGGATTTTCAGGACCCTACTCCTCCATCTCAGGATCTGGGGTCCGCATCACACTCTGCATTATTTATTCTGTATCAATTCATTCTAAGAAAAGAAAGAAAGTGGGGAAGCCGGGATGGCTCAGTGGGTTGGGCGCTCACTTTGCAGCACCGGGGACCGAGGATCGAATCCCGGCCCTGGCCCGTGCGGAACCATGTGCTGAACTGGGAGCTCCCCTGGTTCAGTTCTCTCTCTATCTCTGTATCTCTCTCTCTCTCTCTCCCTCTCTGTCAAAAATAAATAAATAAATAAATAAATAAATAAATAAATAAATAAATAATTCAAAAAACCAAACCAAACAAACAAAAAACTTTAAAAAAAAGAAAAGAAAAGAAAGAAAAAACCTGAATAACCTAAGGAGAAAATAAATATATAGTGGGAAAGGTACTGACCACCTGGGAGGTTAGAGAACATTGGGAATGGGCTGAAACCAAATGCAATTTCTGAACTCAATGTCAAGGTTGCTGTGCTAAAAACATGTCTCAATCATGGTCCCTGTATCTTTCTCTCTTTTCATTTGCATTCAAAGTCCCAGGTAGCAGCATTAGACTGGGTGAGCATGGTCACATGCCTGCATCTTTTCCACTGGGGACGTGAGAATTCCTATGGTTTAAATGAGGTATAGGAAGGCTACGCCCAGTGTGAATATCCTGTCTGTGGCAGAACCTCAAGAACAGAAAGGAGGTCCAACCAAGCAAATCTGTGGTCCAGTCAGGATCAAAATCTGGAATCTATAAATTCCACTACTTTTTATTTCATCCTTCCTCTTGATTATTTTTTAAATAAAAATTCCCCCTGAATTATTACCTTTTTCCCAACTGCATCAAAAGGGGTCTAGGCTGGTGTTAGACCCCTGAGATACAAGGCAAAGCTGAGGTGCTCCCTGTAGGGCCCAGGGGAGTAATGGAGACCCCCAAGGGGGTTCCTTTTCCCCTGGGAGAGGGAGGAGGAGCCAAAGACAGAGGCAGAGAAAGTGAGGTGGGTGGCGGGTGGAGGGGGTGGTGGTCTAAGGCAAACTGAAGGCGTAGATGCCGGCACAGCTGTCCCCAAGAGAAGGCAAAAGCACACTCCTTTGAAGTCCAGACTCTATAATAAATCACACTGAGGGAAACAGACAAAAAATATGCAGCTCAGGGAAGCTGTAGCGCTAGACCATCCACACTGCAGGACTTAGCTCCTAAAAACCAGATGTCTGCACATTCCCTTACTGTGGTTAAACATTTATGGTCCCTCTTAAATATGTCAGACTTGGGCTGCCTGATCATTAGAACCTGTCTTTTGTCTCCAGTCCTCTCGGTGCACGATGTTCCGATGAGGTAGATAATAGCCTTCGCATAATTATTTCAGAGACAGCGATTTGGAACACCGAGAAGGCGAACTGGCCGGCTACACCGCAAACCCTAAGGGCTTCCAGGGTTAGAGCTCCGGCTTCGGCCACGCTGCCTGGCCTGCCGATTCAGATGCATGAGGGATTGCTTTTTATAGATTTCTATGGGTCCTTCAGAAGTCCCAAACATGTGAAGTTCAAAGAAGCATTCTCATTTCAGTAATGAACTGGGCACTTCGGACATTCTTGCCGGAGAATGAGCATCTCGGGGGAAGGCCTTCACATCAGACCACGACATCTATTAATAGTCACTCGTGGGTCTTTTTCTGGCCAGAGGTGTGGAAACGCCCCAGGTTTAATGATCAGGCAGCCCAAGTCTGACATATTTAAGAGGGACCATAAATGTTTAATATGCAGGAATGGGGGTTTGCTTACCTGGACCCTAAGATATTTTCAATAGTTTAGGACGGACACTTACACCCAAATAAGATAATTTTTGAAGCACGCTGGTGACCTCCTCTTTTTAATCCCTTAGATTTTCTTTAAAACATTTTTTTGAGTCTGAGAAAAGAGGCCCTAACTAATCTAGGTGGCTAGAGAGATCAGACTATGAGATAACATCAAAGATATTTTTACTTACAGTATGATTTTTTTATTTATTGAGTTATTCAGAGAAGCTTAAAAACTTCTGGGAATTGGATCATGTCTTGAACAAAACAGAAATAGTCTCATAGATACAGAGAACAAGCTGACGGTTGCTGGATGGGAGGGAGGTTGGGAGAATGGGCAAAAAAGGCAAAGGGATTAGGAGGCACGAATCAGTAGTCACAAAAGAGTTACAGGATATGAAATACAGTGCAGGAAATAGAGTCAATAATGTTGTAAATGATGATTAGGAGCGACACTGTTCAAGACAGGAATGGGGTGGGTACAGAAAGATGCCAGACAGACACAGGTGTAAGATCACTCAGTATTCGGTCTGGCGGAGAAGATAAAAACACATTCCTTATACCTTATAACACAACAAAATGTGATGATCGCCATAGAAGAGGGGCACAAGGCAAGTGTTATGAGAATTCAGAAGAGGTGGCATTTTCTCCCACCTGGCAACCATCAGGAGAAGTTGCAAACTAGCAAAGCCTAGAAATAGTTGGGTCTGGGCCAGAGCTAGACAAGTGCAAAGGGCATTGGTGGGAAATGGGCTGAAGAGGGATGTATGGGACTTTAAATCTTAAAGAGACCTCACACTCTCCATCAAGGAGTTCAGGTTTCCTCCTGAGCACTGAGCGCTCAGTCTGAAATAACAAGCACGGTCTCCCGTGACTGAACAGAATAGTCATTTGGTGCCGACATCCTGAATTCTAGCCTGGCACGCGCAGGACCCTCTAGATCCTCTCTCCCCCTCTGTGTGCCTGGGAATCTTTTTCCTCAGTTTCCAGTTGGGTCTGGCCAGTGAGAGGCACCTGTGAGAGCCCAGAGGTGGCCCCCTTTTCCAGCTTCCATTGACCCAGGCTCCCTGCTCTCATGACTTTTAGGGCACTGTTGGTTTCCCAAATCCTGCCCACGCCTTGAAAAATATCCCTCTACGAGGTTATCCTCACATGTCCAAGTTTCCTGGTATCATCTGCTTCCTGCTGGAACCATGATGGATGTATCAGGAGGAAGATGAAAAAGTCACTTCTGTTACTTAAGCAAACCACCCTTCTGGTGATCACAACCGGTTATAGAAAATGCTCTCCCCGGGCCAGATTCAAGAGGAGGCTCAACCATCGCTGTATCAGGAAGCCAGGACTTAACAGCTCCTAATACTGAGGTTGTTCTTGTGGAAGCTTCAGGTACATTATTTCAACCAAGCGATACTGAGCCACTCTGGGCCAGTGGCCCGTTGGTTTCTCGTGAATTGGCCTGTCAGCAGACCAGTCATTGGGGGAGATGATGTTGGCCAGTTGGTTTCTGGTAAAGCGGTCTGCTCCCCTCTCTGTTTGGTGTGGAACTTACTGTCTTTCCTACTGCATTGCACCATCCTTTGAGAATGAGAACCACGTGTTTCCTTGACTCTCTCCTAGGGCCCTATACAGGGCTTTGCACAAATAGCTTCTCAGGAAATGTTCGGTGGAAGAAAGCTACAGTGAAAGACAGGCTCCATCAGAGAGAGGCAAGCTGGTACACAGAGACATTTCTATCTCCGTGTGAAACAGCCATCCAGGGCAGGAAGGAAGGGATAGAAAGAAGGTTTTGGAAGAGGCAGGAAGGGAAAAAAGACAGGAAGGGAAAATTAAGAAAAGGAAGAGAAAAAGGAAAATATCCTTTTCTACATCTCTTAATGTGAAGTAAAAAAGACATCTCTATGTAATCATTGAGTTGCATAAGCAAGTATGCAGCTGAAAGAAAGGATTGTGTCACTAGACATTTGGCTTGCCGCTAATGAAGCGTTTCTTAAAAACTGGTCATCATTGCACAAATAATGCCCGACACGTCGCTTCCTTAACGGTGTTTTCAAATTTTGATGCTGCAACTCTACACAGATTATTTTAACTCTCCCCAGAAAAGGAAAAATCTCTCTTGAAATTTAAAAGTCAAACCAGAAGGCTGACCAGGATCCAAGCATGAATATGGTAGGTCTGTCTCTGATTTCTAAAATTGGACCGCAGGAATTACTTTGCCGCTAGTATTTTTAGCAACGGGAGGGAAGGCGCTCCCTGGGCTGCTTCTTGGCAGGCTCTCAGTCTGCCACTCCCGAGCCTGTCCCCTGAATCCTCCTTGTCACTCCCGTCTTCTGCCCTCGTCAGCACCCATTCCCACCTGGAGCCTCCAAAGTGGCCCACAGCTCACGCAGACCCTCTGCCTCAAGTGGGGCATTTAAGACCCCAAGAGAGCTCATCGCCTTGACAACGATGCTGAGAATAAGAATCCGTGTGTCACTCAGTTCCAAAGTTCCAGAAACCGCCTCATTTGCAGAGAAGCAAAATCCTGTTTCTTTAGAGGAGGTATGCTCTATATTTAATCACTCCTTCAGAGAGGCAGGTCTGAGAGGCAGGCCCACGAGGCCTGTCCGGAAAGTACCCAGCCAGAAAAGCCTCTATTTTTCATAGTACTTGGCTGGATATTCTGGACATCCCTCATCATTCTCCTCTGTCTGCAGACCAGGAAAAGGGCAGCAGAAAGAGGTGGAATAACTTGCCCACTGTTCCCTAGATCATGAACAGTCAAAGCAACACTAATTAATGACCACCACATGTACAGCACTGCGCTGTTTGTTTCTCATGGGCTTTTGCTTACCGATCCTCAGAACAAACTAAAAGATGGATTGAATCGATATTATCGTTATTCCCATTCCACAGAAGGGAAAATGAAGGTTTGGGGGAGAAGAGTAAATTCTCGAAGTTCATACAGCTGGGAAGGAAGTGCACCAAGGGTTGAGCCTGTGTCTGCTGACCTCCCTGCCCTCTGGTCCTGGCTCTTCAGGCGACGTGCTCAGGGTGGCCCATCATCCTCTGCTCTGTGACTCACGGCAGTGACCTGCCCACAACACACGGCGAGGGTGTCAGAGGAGTGAAACCGTGAGTGTTGTGTCTCTCTCTAATCAGCTGTGTCCAACCTTTTGGCTTCCCTGGGCCATATTGGAAAAAGAAGAATTGTCTTGGGCCACACACAAAATATACTAATACTAACCATAGCTGAGGAGCTAAAAAAAAAAAAGTCACAAAAAACCTCTCAATGTTTTCAGAATTTGTGTTGGGCCGCAGGTTGGCTATGCCTGGTCTAGACAATCCCTAGATAATTGTGGGGCTCAACTGAGAAAACACAAAAAAATGAAAAAAACAGTAGGGAAGGGGATAAAGTTGACAGCACATGGCATTGAGCTTCTAGAACCCTCTTCCTTGCCAAGCATGACTCAGGAAAGCTACGCAACCGGTTGTCCCATTTCTCTGGGACAGTCACTGTCTAGGCTGCTGTCCTGGTGTAACGAGGCCCAGTGCCCTCTTCACTCCCAAAAGCATCCTGGCTTGCACCATGCATCATACACTAGCCCTGCATACAGGAGATGCTAGTTCATAATTGTCTAAAGCAGGGGTCTCCAAACTGCGACCCATGGAGACCTGTTTATCTGAATAAAATAATATTAAATAAATAATTTAAAACAACATCTATGTTTTGATTCTTTTTTATTTGAACTTCGAGTGTGTAGTCAGCCCCCAAACTGCTGGTTGATAGTTAATGTGGCCTGCGGGCTGAAAAGTTTGGAGACCCCTGGTCTAAAGCAAAACGCCTCTCTTGCCCTCTTCAACGCTCCAAATCATAACAGCAATGCAAATTTTGACCAGACGGGTGCATCAAAACACACTCATGTCAGGAACCCAAAAGGGCAGAAGCCAAATGGTGTCGGCACTTTCCAACATTTTCAAGTGGGTGAACAAAACAGTCAATCATAGGATCTTCCCAAGTGCATGGTAATGGAGGCTCCTCGAAATCAGCCCACAGTAAGGGTCCTTGCCCAGAGATTAGCAAGAAAGCGTCCTACTGCCGGAGCTCTTGGTCGTCATGATAACGAGACTATCTTTGGTGTCAAAGCCACGTCATTAAAAAATAAAATTGCACGTGCACCAAAAATAATCCAAGACAATACTTTCAGATCTTAAACCCACAAAGAAAGAGACTACTAAGTGTCAGTTTTCTCCAGCAGCACAACTACGTAAAGGAGTTCATCAGGGGTGTGGAATTACGTTGTCCACTTTCACACATGGCAGCTCATCTGGACGTTTCTAAATCAGCTCCCAGGTACACGGTTTCCCGAGCAGCCTTCTGCCTTCTAACTGCCTTTAAAAGGACCAGCGGTCAGAGCCAGAAGTCTTTCCAAGCCTTTCCATGGGCTTCTTCCAGGACAGCCCCTCACACACTTCCCTGCATCAGCAGATTGAATGACACGTGTGTGAGAGAGTCCCACCCACGCTCCGGTTCTTTAAGGATCCATTAGCGTGTTTTCCAGGCACTACGGACTCCGCCCTCCCATTTCTCACTTACCGGCTCCTAAGGCAACTCTCAATGTCATCAAGATTAAGCCAGACCCTAGGGAGGCCACGCAAGAGCTTGAGCTTCAGCGGCCAAGCCTGGGATGCACATCCCAGCTCTGCCATTGACGAGCCATGGGACGTTTGGTCAAGTCACTCCTGTCCTCATCTGTCAAATGGGGACGGTGACCATGCACAGCTCACAGGGTTTGTGTGGGGGCTTCATGAAGTAATTCAGGTCAACACAAAGCCCAGTGCCTGGCACACAGTATGTGCTCCTGACGCTGCTGGTCAAGACCCTACTCCTCGGTCCTCCCCACACCCTGGCGATAAAGTGAATGATGAGACTGGGGAGTCTGGACAAAGGAGCAGGGCGGGCTCCACTCAGCCCCTCTGGGTTCTCATTTGGAGGCAGCCTGGCTGAGGGAGGAGTCTTAGGGCTGCTCTCCTCGCAGCATGAGGGGAGCCTACAACACATGCAGGTGAGGCCAGCTAGCAGCCCCTGGTCGTGTGACTGGGTGATAGTACCTCTCTGCAGGGAGGGTGGCTCTTGGCATCCACCTTTCTCCGGCTTCCGGCCTTCACTCAGCTTGGAACTAGAGCAAGGAAGGAGTATTAAACTGTAGTCCTTCAAACCCCAGTACCTGGAATTTCATTAGCTCCCTCATCCAACCTTGCTGGTTTTCTCTACTTGAGCCAATCAGAAGATGTCATCTGTCTTACGTGCCTGTCTTGTGTCATGTTGCTCCCTTTGCGAGTTCAGCCTCTTTCCACTAAATGGAAGGAATTGAGCTGAAGCGTTGTCATTTGACTGTTCACCATGGGAATCAGATCTATGCACAGACAAACTTGACTCTCGTGAGCATACAATTTGAGCTGAATTTCCAGCAGTGGAAGGGAAGATGTCCTGAACCATCCTCACCCTCTCACTCCAGCTCTCTCAGTAACAGATAACCAGGCTGTGGAGAAGGACTGACCCTGGGGTGGGTTACCCCACAGCCTCAGTGTCTTGAGCATAGCGCTATAACATGAGCATGTCATTTCAGGCAGAACACTTAGCAGAAGGGATTGCTACTAACTAGGAGGTAGCTCCTTTGAGGAATGATCCTTTGTGTCCTACAACAGAGAAAGGCTTCCCCTCCTTGGGCCATGCTGATATGTCACCCCCCTCATTTGTTCAGAAGCAATGAGGACAGGCTGACCTTGACAAGGACAAGCATCCTCTTGCAGAACATCCACCCTGGGGGAGCCTTGTACGTGCTCCCTGGATGTTGCAGGCCAAATCGCGTCCCTTCGAAAATATGCTGAGCGCGTCACCACCCATACCTTGGAATGTGGCCTTATTTGGAAAGAGGGTCTTGGCAGGTGTATTATATAATTAGTGAAGATGAAGCCCCTCATCCAATAGGACTGGTGTCCTTGTAAGAAGAAGAGAAGACACACAGACACAGAGGGAGAACGCCATGTGAAGATGGAAACATGATGGAATGATGCATCCGGAAGCCAAGGAACCCAAGGGTGGCCACCAGCCGCCAGGAGCGAGGCATGGGACAGGTTCCCCCACACAGCCCCCTAGACTAGTTCCATTTCGGACTCCCGGCCTCCAGAATGGCAAGAATAAATTCCTATTGATTTAAGCCCCCTGTTTATGACAGTTACGGCGGCCCTCGGAAACTAATACACCAGCCAATAGGAGGCCGCTCGTCTCCACTTCCACCTTCCCTGAGGAGACACAGGGACTTCAGGGTTTATAGCCACTATCCTCATCCCAGACCGCAGGGCCCATCTGCTCCCAGGCCCTACTCTGGGCCTAGGAGACTTCCCAGGGTTAGGATGCTCACACTTCCATCCAGAGCTCAGGCCTGGCTTTCGGCACAGTCTGCCTCCCAGCTGCGGGAAATGGGAGCCTAGCTAAATGCTGCCTTAAAGGCCTTCTAGCTTTCACGCTACACCCTGAATATTTTTTTGAGATTCATTTCATTGTTTTTGACAGAGAAGAAGCAGAGAGAGAGAGAGAGAAGGAGGAGAGCCCAGAGCAGTCTCCATAGTTGTATGTCATTAGTTTTATTGACATAATTTCATTCCATACAGGTGGGCGGGGGCTACGCAGAGCAGGAACTGGGCCGGGGGCCTCCCGCATGGGAGGCAGGCCCCCTCAAGCTGGAAGCCAAACCAGGAACCTCCTGCATGGGAAGCACACCCTAGCGAGAACCAAACCGGGGGCTTCCTGCATGGGAAGCACACTGCAGTTCACCATATGGGTCTGCACGGGCCGGGACCAGGACTCAAGCCTTGGACCCCAGCGCTGCAAGGTGAGCACTTAACCCACTGAGCCATCCCGGCATCCCCTGCACCCTGAATTGATAGGTGGTGTTCTCTTCTTTCTTCAGGGATCCTGTGGCCATTAACACAGCCAGCTATTCGCCACCAATCACCCTACAACATCTTCCAAGCACTGGGAATATGATATGAGCCAAGCCACCTCCTTCTTCCTGCCCCACCGCCATCCGCTTCCACCCCCAGGGAGTTCTAGTAAGTGTGAGGCTACAGAACACCAGGGGTGATCCCCACCCCAGGAACCCCAGCAGTCGGGCCCTGTTGCCTTCTGGCCGGGGAATAACCCAACTGCCAATCTCATTGTAAGGATCAGCTCCCTCCAACCACTCCTGACACCAACTGCCGTCCGCTGGACTCTCCTGGGAGGACAGAGCCTGGAACAGGACTGAGTACCAGGTGCTTCTCTGGGGAGTGATCCCAGGAAGCCCTGTAAGGGAGCGGAGAGAGGAGACAGAGAAGCCAAGGAGGCTAAGACGGGCATGCGAGTGAGCTGGCTACCACCGTGGGGGCGTGGGGCTCGGTCCCCTTGGGGAACTCTGGGAAATGTCACAAGCTCACCGCAGGGTGTCCCCACCTGAGGGAGGGGCCCGCAGGCTGAGCTCCTCGTCCACAGCTCCCACCTGTCACTGGTCGAGGGCTGCTCCTGGGAGTGTGACGGGTTGGCCATGGCTTCACAACCAGAGGAAGTCCTCACAGCGTCACAGGCTTTGCAGTAAGAACCAGCAGCTGCCTGACCAATAGCAGTGACGCGGGGTGGGGACATAGCACAGACCACGTCTGCTGTGCCCCCAACATAACAGACTCAGGGATCATGGAAGAGCACACCCCGTCTTGTGGATTTGGGCGGGAGCAGAGGTGAGGCGAACTCTGAGAGCTGAGTGTAGGGAGAAGGCTGAGCCACTCTGCCTTACTCACCGTCCCCAACAAACAGACCTCTCTTCTTCTCACGTTCTCGGCGCCGAGAGAGTGAAGAGTCCGTTTACTCAAGCACAGAATAAAAAAAGAGAAAGAAACTCTCTTTATGCTATTGTGAAATTATTCCAGTCTTCTCTAGCTGCTGCACAGAAGCTATTAGTACACTTTCTGCTGGAACATCGGCGATTCGCTTTTCATATGTGTGAATACAGTGCAGACCCTGGAATGATTGGCTGTAGTGGTTCAAGAATGTCTTCTTGCTATTGCTGCCACCATCACCCTAACAGAAATTTGCCCGGATATGAGTAAGAAGGCAGCTTTCTATCCCCAAATAAACAAACAAAAGACATCCTACACGAGCCGTTCGCTCTACTGTCATTTCTTGGGTCACGTCGTGAGAAGACTGCTTATCACCCCATGTGACATTCTAATGTTTGCTATTTAACTATTTCTAGTGAGGCTCACACTCTCATTTGGAGAATGCTGTCACGTGGAAACACTTTACGTACTCTCTATAAAATACGTGACTTTTGGTCTTGAAATAAAGAAAATAGAAACTATGGTATGGATATAGTAGCTGAGCATTAAAATTATATTAATTTTTGCCCTATTCTCTGCTTCGTGCCAAATGGATCCAGGCCTGGGCTTTCAAATAAGGGCCCACCATCCAGATGGTCAAGTACCCGGTCAAGACAGAGAGGGCACTGATGGCTAGCAACTGTCAGCGGAGGTCCCCTGACACTTGTGTTTAGCTGAGAGGACACAGGTCTCTCCCGCAGTGGCTAAACTCCTCAGAGCGTAGGCTGGGCCATACGAAATTGCTGAACTCCTGTGGTGTTTTACCACAACAATGTCAAATTGCATACTGTTGAAGCTAATAACTCCCCCAAATGAGTTCCCTGAGTTTTCCTAGGCTCAGCATGGGTTTGGAAGTAATGAGTGACAACTGTTAAATTAATATTTTTAAAAGTTGGAGGAAACTTGTGGTTTTCAAAAGACATAAGAAAGCTGGCACTACCCCTTCCTCTCTTGGAAATCACCCCAAAACAATGATAACAGGGAATATAAATCAAACCACATATTTGATGAAATGAGAAGACATATGTCACCCCAAAACACAGACTATGAGGAGCAGCTGCCAAACACAGGGAGCTGCAGACAGGGGTATGTATTGGAAGACACAGCAAGAAAACACCGGTGACCACAGATCTGGGCAAAAGGAGCAAAGCTGGGGCCCTGGGAAGTCAGGGGCATGTATCGGCAGGAAAAACCAATAAATCCCTCATTAGAACAAGTTTTGTGAAATGAGAATAGCACCGAGGAGAAGCAGGAAGTCAATAATCACGCCATGTTTGTAGTAAGCACTCTGTGAGGCAGCGTACTTCCGGTCACTCATTCGTGTTGGCCAGAAGGGAGTAAGGACTCCACTAGCCGACATACTGCTGCCCCAGCTCATAAAGCATGTTCCTGTGCAACAGGAAGCATTCTTACTAGCCTGAGTATGACCTGAGTCCCCCCACTACAAGGTCCCCCCACCCCCGCACACACGCATACACCTCCTGCAAATAGCTGGATCTAGATCTCACTTCATTCAAAGAAGCATTGAAAAGGGTCCAGTCCTACAACAGCATAATTTGCAAAAATCTTCAGCACCATAATGTTTATAATGGTGAAAGACTAGGAACGTACTAAGAGTCCATCAGTAGGCAATGAGTTAAAAATATTACAGGACCTCCAAACTGTAGATTTCTGTGCATCTGCTGGAAAGATTGAGCTAGCTCTATACTAGCCCCATGTCAGCCGGGATCATCTAGCTTATGTGGTAACAACAGACAACTACAGTACCTTGGTAGCTTAATGTAACAGAACGTTATTTTCAACCATACCACGTGGATTAGCATTATTTCCTTACTTGGGGGCCAGGGTTCATCGTCTAGAATATCACGGTCTAGCAGCAGGGGAAGAGAGAAACAGAGAAGTATGCACCCGCTCTTCAATTCTTCTACCTGTGGCTAACGCAGGTCATCTGATCATCTAGCTGCAGAACTGGAGAAGTCAACTCCTGCTGCCTTAGCCAAAAGGAAGGGTGGAAACATCAGTGAGCAGCCACGTTTACCACCATCCCCATGAGACGGTATGAAAGGCAAAAGCAAGCTTTGTTTTCTGTTTTAAGATTATTTTTACTGTTTTTTGGACAGAGACACTGACAGAGAGAGACAGAGAGAAGGGGGAGGGCCTAGAGCAGTCTCCACGGTTGTACATTATTTTTTTTTTTATATATAGTTCTACTCCATAGGTGGGCATGGGACTGCACATGATGGGAACCAGGCCAGGGGCCTCTCAAATGGGCCCTGGCAAGAACTGAACAGAGGGGTTGGGGGGACACCCCAGTTCAGCATATGGGTCCACACAGGCCAGGCCCAGGGCCAGGGTTTGATCCTTGGACCCTGGGACTGCAAAGGGAGCACTCAACCCACTGAGCCATCCCAGCTTCCCCTCAAGCTTTATTCTTCACATAAAAACATATTATATATTTTCTAGATATGCATTAAAATGGAAATCTCTCTTGACAATAAGGAGCTCTCTCTAAATCAGCACAGAAAAACAGTCTATTCTAGTTTTCTAGAAGGCTTAATTTTCTCTCTATGTGAGTTTTGTATCTTATGTATGTCACACTATGCCTTTGACCCTAAACCATAAGGGCAAGATAAAAAAAAAAATTATCTCAGTTTGCCTCCCCTTGAATAAAATGTCAGCAATGTGTGTGAGCCCAGAAGAGTTTTGTTTTTTTTTAATTATTTAAATTTATAAAGATTTAGTAATCATGGCTCATAAATAAAGTCTCCAAGCAGGAGACACTTTTAAACTCAGAGACAAAGTCAGTAGGGTCTTTGTCTAAGTCAGGGGTGTACAACCTTTTGGTTTCCCTGGGCCACAGTGAAAGAAGAAAGTCTTGACCACACAGACAATACACTAATACTAATGATTGCGGATGAGCTAAAAAGAAAATTGCAAAAATATCTCACAACGTTTTAAGAACGTTTACACATTTGTGTTGGGTCGCAGTCAAAGTCGTGCTGGGCCGCACGCAGCCCAAGGGCGGCTGGGTGGACACGCTTGCTCTAAATAAGTAGATGGTGACCAATGTCAATGAAAACGATGACCCGATCACCATACAGTGCAGCCTTCCAGTTCCAGCCGGAACCACTGAGTCAAAATACATTGATTTGTGAGGACTGAACTCCCTGATGAGTAGACGTGACAGCTACTATGTCATAATCAGTTAGGGAGAGACTGTTGTTCTGGATTACAGCCTTATGCACAGAGCATCATCTGTCTGTCAAAGGCAGCCTGCCCACCCCCCAAAGGCAGCCGGGGCCTCTACCGGGGAGAGAAGGGTGATCTTTCCTCACATAAACTGCACGCCTAGCGCATGTCTCCAGCCCAGGATCATCTTTAATGTGAGCGTCATCCTGCTACGAAACTCCTGTGCTTTCAGAGTTCCTGAAATCGTTCATTAGTTGTGCCACATTAATAGCAGCAGTGTCTAAATCCTGTTTTTTTCCACACTGACAGTTCTGTTTAAAAAAAAAAAAAAAAGCCAGCTAAAAGTCAGGAAAGACACTGATATATTCTGGGCACTTGCATGCCACCCTCAACCCACATGATGGCCTCATGCCCCACCTCCAGCCCAGAACCACAAGGGCTCACAGTTAAAAGGGGCCACGCCGTCTGGACCTGTGACCACTGGGACAAGTGAAGCAGTGTCTTGAAAGTGACCACGGGTGGCATCTCCTATGACCTAGCTCTGGGTCCTCAGGCTGGGACAGGCGCTCGTCCCTGTTCCTTTCCAGCCGTTCTGCCTCAAAGGGCTGCCTAGGGGAGAGGGGCCAGGGCAAGTCTGGGATGAAAGTAGGCCTTGAAATAGCCTGTGCACACAAAGACAAGTTCAAGGACAGAAGGCATGAAAAGTGGCATTGGAGGGAGGGACAAGTTTTCCTCTTATGGCAATGGGCCTACAATAAAATGGGGCAACAGACATGAGGATTCTGGGAAAGCCATATGAGAAGTCAGCCCCCTACCACCTGCACCAACGAGAACGGAGCCTAATTCCCATGAGCTCACAGAAAACCAAGGTCCCAGGGAACTTTGCGTCGGCACAAATAAAACAGCCCCCGGCCAGAGTAAACCAGTTTGGAGAACTTGGCGTATTCCACAGTTTGGGGTTTTTTGTTTGTTTGTTTGGTTTTTGGTTTTTGGTTTTTAGTTTTGGTTTTGGTTTTTGTTGTGGTTTTTTGTGGGGTTTTTTTTTGTGTGTCTGTGTTTTGTCGTTTTCAACATGGGCAAACAGAACACAAATCATCATCATCAAGAACGTCAAATAAATGCCGATACTCTCACACTCTCTCGAACTCCCCAATCACACAAATGGTCCACAAGCTTGCAATGAAATCTATCCCAGCATCCACACCAGTTCCCAAAGCAAGTTAGGAAAAGACAGGAAGCAAGGTGACCAACAAGTATGGCCTTTCCTTCTTTCTCTTCCTACTTAAAAATCATTCTTTTTAGGCATGAGGTCATTTTAACATAAATTATCCCCAGCTGTTGAATCCTCAACTTCTGCCAAATGTCTGGGAATGATTCCCAGCATTGCATCAATTAAGATCACATCACAGCTCACATCTGGCTCCGCCCTCTGTTGTAGCATCTTTGGTTTATGTGCTAACATCTGTCTGCTCCACAGATCTCAGATCCCTGAAGACTAGGAACAGGCTTCTTCATAGACACTCTACCTAATAGTGTCTCACATGCTTAAGGCACCTAATCATGTTTGCTGATTGAATAGTGAATGAATTCAATCGCAACATCTCCCTTAATGTGTACAAGTCAAGGCTGTTCTTTAAAGATGAGACGCGTCCAAGGGTCCAAACATGCCAGATTATTTATCAAGAGCAGTTCTTAGCTGCAAGCAGCAGAAGCTAACTCTAGCTGATTGATTAGAAAAGGAGTTTATTTAAAGGATATTGGGCAGCACACCAATTGCTAGGAGGACTGGAGAACAGACACAAGACCCACGTTCTGAAAACAAAGCCCAAATTCAAACCACAGAACTTGCCAGACGAGGAAATCACCACCTCACTGAGCTGTACCCACCAGGGCTCCCCAAAAAGGAGAGTCCATTCCCAGCCTGTTCCTTCGTGTTCTCCATATCTGAATTGCAGACCCATGCACATGTATTGGATGGGCAAAGCCCGGCTTCCCTACCTGTATCCTTGCTGCAAAAGGGCTGGGAATTTGAGTCTACTTCGATAGTGTGGAGGTGAAATTTTATTATGAGAGGCTTCCCTAAATACAGAAAGGCCACCCAGATGAAGAACGGTCATGAGCATGACAGATGCTCGCTACTTTGGAAGTTAGCAAAGTCACCTGCCTAAGTCCTGTATCATCTAGACCAGGGGTGTCCAATCTTGTGGCTTCCCTGGACCACATGGGAAGAAGAATGGTCTTGGGCCACACATACAATACACTAACACTAACAAAAGCTGATGAGCTAAAAACAATCACAAAAGAATCTCAACGTTTTAAGAAAGTTTATGAATTTGTATTGGGCCCCATTCAAAGCCTCCCTGGGCCACATGCAGGCATCGGGCCGTGGGTTGGACAAACTTGATCTAGACCAACACCCTAGGGAGGTACCACGTGACCGCAGGTACCTCGGAGCTGGTTCTTTAGGCTCCTCCCCTCCGTCTGCTCTTTGGCACCGGGCACATGGCCTGACCTGGGGCAGGGAAGACAATAGAAAAGATGTGAGAAAGGTGTGTAGGTTTGGTTTAAGAAACTTGTCTCACTCAGATGGTTGGTGGAAGGTGAATGCTAAGGAATTTACGTCCATCCTCCCACGATCTTGTGAGGCAGGTGGTTGGTTCCTACACTTTGCATCAAGGCAACTAAACAGCAAAGAAGGTTCTTCCAGTGGGATTCAGCCCCACAGCTGCCCACCCAACTCCACGCCACCCACCTTCTCTGACGGGCCCCCCTGCACTCAGATGACATTTTTGTTTTTAAGTCCTCTGGCACTCATCTATGTAAAACTTCTTTTTAAAAAATACATTTATTTTATTGTTTTTGACAGTGACAAAGACAGAGGGAAAGGGGAGGGCCCAGAGCAGTCTCCGTAGTTGTACGTCATCAACATGGTTACATTCCACACGGGTGGGCAGGAGTCGTGCAGAGTGAGAACTGGGCTGGGGGCCCCCTGCATGGGAAACACGCCCCCTTGAGCCAGGGGCCGAACCAGGGGGCGAGAAGCGAACTGGGGGCCTCCCAGATGGGAAGCCCACCCTGTTTAGCACATGGGTCCACACGGGCTGGGGCTGGGATTCGATCCTTGGTCCCTGGGGCTGCAAATCGAGCGCTTAACCCGCTGAGCCATCCCGGCTTCCCCAATGTAAAACTTCTTGACTAAACTACAAGGTATTTTTATTTCTGCATCAATCCCTTATCTTCCCAAGTGTTTATTAGGGTAGACTTTCCAAAATGCACCTTGAACAAAACAGCACAGACTTCATGAAAGCTGCATGCCCAGGTTCTGTGTACCCTGAATCTTAGGTATCACAAGTGCTGGGAAAGACTTCTTTTCTTTCTGTGAAATAACTCAAATAATTACAGCATGCCCCATAATACACGTGATGCTCTTTAACCAGCATAACAGCATTTATCCTCCCAGGCACGCATTTTGCTGTAATTACTGCTTCTATGAAAATAAACCTCCACTGAAAGCTATGAGACAAATCACTTCAGAATAGAACCTCTGACTTCCCAGCCCCGTGGACGTATTTACCAATCCACGCCTGCCAGTTGTGAGCACTGCCCGCCCCCGGAAGAGCACTAACATTTCACAAATTTCTCCAAGCATCCATCTTATTGACAAGGCGACAAAACAGAATTGAAACATGCTGTCCATTCAGCGGTTGTTGACAGATTTTTCATGATCATCAGTAAATTCTGAGTCCATGACTTCTAACAGAGCCCACTGTAGTGAGGGCTAAATGTGTTGTGTGGCTATTCCACAGTGAGGACAGCATTCAGTATTGTAATTAATACCCTATATCTTTTAATGGAACACAGCTGTTGCCATAGCAAGACATAGGTGTGAATCGTGGCTCTGTCACTTCCTATCTATTAGACTTTGGGTAAATTATTTTACCTCTCAAAGCCTCCATATTTCTATATCAAAACTGATATACCTCAGGTTTTTTTTTGAGAGGACCAAACTAAAGCATTAACAAGCAGGCATTTTATACACGCTAATATATTAACAGTATGTTCATAGTATAAATTCCCACTTGAACTCAGTGCTAGGAGTATATATTGCTGGCCAGATACACTGATGGGAATCCTTTAAGTTGGGCTAACAGGCTGCGTAATAGGCCAGGAAGCCATCAGATCAAGACTGCCAACAAAAAGCATGCTAAAACTTCTCTCCCATCTCAAATCCACATAAATGACAAGAAAAAACATTTTTTAATTGGTAACAGCCCTAGAAAATAAAACTTGGTGCCCTCAGTAGACCAGAAATTATAGAAATTCCTTAAAAAATGAAAGGCAGATGAGTTTATAATAAAGAGGGAAGTGAAAGTACTCAAAACAGACACAAGAATTGATGAAGAGGGTAAGAGCAGCTGTGGGGTCCAGGCTGCAAGACTCTAGATGAAAAGAAGAAGAGTCAGGGGTCAACCAGAAGGGTGATCATTGGAGGTAGCGGCATGCAGGAAGCCTTAGCCCTTTGTCCCTCTCTTTCCGGTGCCATTTGTGGGACATTTGCAGAAGTAGAGGTTTCTGCCCCAAGATGGGCACAGTGCATAACCAGGACAATGTCACTCGTGGTCCTTGGGATTTGGCATGGCACTCACTGCCACCCACAAGGCAGGGGAAGCCTCCATGGCCCAGAAGGCCACAGGCCACATCTCTGCCAGGAATCCTGGAGACAAGCCAGGTAATCAGATCCAGCAGAGAGACATGACCATAGAAGCTCAGTTTCCAGGCAAGGATCCAAACCCTGCAAATGCCTAAGGAGAAGTAATCCTCTGAATGGAAGGCATGCAGTCATCCTATGGATCAAGGAGCATCCGAAGACACAAAGGCAACAGAGTAAACAGATAAGACGTTAAAAGAAGAATGTGTGGTGCATAGAGCCGACCCACTCAGAGGACTAAGAGAGGGTAATGGCTCCTTTTAATTAAAACAGGTTATTGTAAACAGTAAGAAGGAACTTTGGAAAGGGAGATTGAGATTACTGGGGAAAAAAATTTTAACTCGATAAATGTGCTGAATAACGGAAAAGATGTAACTGAAGAATGATTTGTTAGAAGACAACTGAGGGATTCTCTAGCTCATAAAGGACAAATAAATGATGACTATGAAAAAAGAAGGTTAAAAATTTCCAATATCTGCCTGATAGGATTTCCAAAAGGAGATAACAAAGAGAAGAAGTACTCATAGAAATAACAGAAGAAAGGTTTCCAGAAAAAATTAAAATCCTGATAGTAAATGGGTTCAACGAATGTCCAGCAGAATGAATGAAAACAGACCAATCCCTAGACATACCACAATGAAATTCTGTGGCTGGGATAGAGATTATCTACAAAGAAACAAGAATCAGATTGTCATTAGTATTCTCAGATGAATTAATGAATGCAAAAATACATTGAAGCAGTATGTTCAATTTTATGTGGTAAAATAATTATGATTTTGAAATTCTATATTCCATTACAGTGTCATTAAGAAACAAAGGCATGGCAGCCACGCAACGATATAGGACGTTTTCTACCCATGTTCTGCTACCTGAAAGCATAGAAGAAAATCAGCCCTGGCCAGTAACCAACAGGCAACCTCGTCCAAGAGAAAAATGTGATACGTTCAAAATGGTGAGGAGCTCAAACACCTTTACTGTTAAGTGACAATTCCAAGTGACCTTGACATAGGAGATGGTGGCTGGGGAAATAGAAGAGAGTGGAACTGTGGCAGGACTATTTAGCACAAGAGGGAGAAAGTAAAAATGGACTTCAGTTTTTATCTGGTTTAGGTTCATTCTCGATGTCGATTAAAAAGAAGTATGCTTCTAGGTAACAGGTACTAATCTTAATTACTAGAAGACAGATAATAGTTCACTTCCAAAGCAATGAAGGGAGAGGAATGGTCGGAATAAGGGAGAGAAACAAACTAAATAAAAGTAGAAATTAAGAAAGCTATAATTAATCCAAACATATACATAAATCACAATAAGTATAAAAGGGTTATATTATATAGTCTATTAAAAGACAGAGACTCACTGCTTTTTTTAATCCAGCCAAATGCTGTTTATAATAAAAGGGCCTGAAAGAAAATGTCTTAGGACTGAAAATAAAAGGATGCAAAAAGACGTATGAATCAAGTCTTAACAAAAATAAAGCCAAAGCAGCAATATTAATTTCTGACAAAAGAAACTTTAAGAGATAAAACTCTTTTCCAAAGAAAAGACACGGAAGGATGATTTTGGTTTTCTTCAGTGAACACTCATTGCACACTTACTATGCGTAGGCCTCCTCTGGGTCTGGGGCATGTAGCCGTAAGCAAGACAGATGAGACCCCTCTCCTGTGGAACATAGTGAGAATCAGCCATTCAGTCCAACCCCTTCATATTCAGAGGACTGGGGGCAAAGTATCAATGTGAGCCTATGTCCTGTATGTCTAAATGATTAGAAGTCATAATTCAAATTATAAAAATTGATCATTGTTAGATAAAATATCGCCTATTCTCCTACCTTGACAAATCTTCATAACAATGTAGAAGTCCAGATTCAAATTTGGAATTCTTGAATTTCTCTGATTATAGAGATCCAGCCCTTTGCTCGTATCTCTGACCAACACACAAGGGCCCTTGAGCATAGAGACATGAGCTCCCCCAGATAGTGTGTTTTTACCCACATTTCCTGCAAATACCCCTTGGCTGGACATCCCTTGGAATGTATACATAGGCAGCACTGATCAATTTTAGGGAAATATGCACAGGAATGCAATCTATGCAGGTCTCCAAAGCAGGCTCAGGGAGGTCTGGGCAAGGCATTCTGGGATGTCAGCTACTGCTAGGACGGTGTAGAATTAGGGCAAGGTGGTGCAAGCTCCAGGGGACATATCTTTGTCCTCATGGGTCCCTGCAAGTGTGGAATGGCGTTTGACCCTAGGAAGGTCAGAGTAGAGTCCTTGAAACAAAGGGGTAAAAAACAAGGGCACCTCTTACCAAGGTTTAAGGCAGTATTGCTGACCCAAATCCTAGAATAAATTACTAAAGGTGAAAAATCTCAGCTGCAAAGATGGAAAAGAGAGAGATAGAAAATGCGTGACTGGTGGCCTCTTTGATAAAACCGTCAGGAACAACTTCTGTGAGGAAGAAACAGTCATTTAAGCCAAATCAAGGGTTAGAACATGTCAGACAGAAGACTAATACCCAACACCAATTCCCGGAGGCAGAAATAGCCTTGCTGTGTTTTAGAAACTGAAAAAAAAAAAAAAAGACCCAAACACAGTAGGAGAGGAGGAGATTGGCAGGTGCAGGTCAAGGTCAGAATGAGCCAGATCATGTAGAGCAGGGGTTCCCAACCTTTTTATACCCTAGGGCGCATTCTAAAATATGGGTAGGGTGGCAGGCACCAGCTATTTCTAAGGATATTTATTATTGAACAAAAATAAAAAATAATAAACAAAACTAATTTTAAAATAATAAATTTATTGTACAAATTATATACGCACAAAGAAACATATATACAAAATGTAATACAAAGTAAATAAAAAACACACGTATAATAAAATCATTTAAAAAAACATAAAAGAAAACATTAAAAAAACCAATCTGTCAGTGTGATCTTTCGCATTGCATTTCATTGGCCAGTGCCTCGTAATTAGGAGAGTATGACAACAACCCTGTTAGCAAACAATTATTAAGATGCTCATCGGTAAGTCGAGATCTATATCATGATTTTATTAAATTCATGTTTGAAAACAAAGATTCACATAAATACGTTGACCCGAAAAACGATTTGATTTTATATGCCGCTTTTTTTTTAAATGGGAACCTTTCTTTGTCGACTATGTTCCATAAGTCCTCTGATATTAAGGATTTTAGCAAAATATCGTTCTTAAGGTTCAAAATTTCTAACTCTAGTTCTGCTTTCCCCTGAACAAGGTCTGCAATACATGCGGCTAGTTCTATTACATTTATTTGG
>PVKE010005447.1:0-58983 GCA_004027555.1 Craseonycteris thonglongyai
GAGAGAGAGAGAGAGAGAGAGAGAGAGAGAGAGAGAGAGAGAGAGAGAGAGAGAGAGAGAACGAGAACCGAACCGGGGGAGCTCCCAGTTCAGCATATGGGTCCACAGAGGCCGGGGCCGGGGCTGGGATTCGATCCTCGGTCCCCAGTGCTGCAAAGTGAGCACTTAACCCCCAGCTCAACTTCTTTGGTAGATATTTTTAAACGGTATATATATATATATATATATATATATATATATATATATATATATATATATATATATATTAGAGCAGTCTTGGATTCATAGCAAAATTGAGCAGGAAGTATAGGGAATTCTCATGTATCTCTTGCCTCCATGAACTCCCAGCCTCTCCAGTGTTGACATTCCACATCATAGTGGTACATTTGATATAATTGATGAACCTACCCTGACACATTATCACCCAAAGTTTGTGTCTTATTTTAAGGTTTGCTTTTGGCATTTACTTTCTATGAGTTTTGAAAAACATAATGATATATGAGTATGAGGGCTGTCCGGAAAAAATCCAGCCATGAATACCTCTATTTTTCATATGACATGGCTGGATACTTTCCGAACAGTCCTTGTATATCCTTCATTATATTGATAGTATCATAATCTCACTGCCCCAAATACTCTCTGTGCTCTGCCTATTCACTGCTCTAAAAATCCTTTGTATCTCCTTTCCTCAACCCCTGGCAACCACTGATCTTTTTTCCTTTTCCAGTGCGTCACTAGTTGGAATCACACAGTATAGCCATTTTAGATCTGCTTCTTTCACTTAATAACATGCATTTTAGTTCCCCCCATGTCTTTTCATGGCTTGATAGCTTGTTTCTTTTTAGTGCCGAATAATATTCCATTGTTTGGATGTATTAGTTTATTTATTATAGGTATCTTGTTAAAATTTAAGATACAACATACCATAAAATACATAGATCTCAAGTCTACAGTTTAATTTGTGTGTGTGCGCATGTGTGTATATTTTATGTAAGTATGTATGCATAAATGTATACATATATAAATAAATGAAAAATTTTCTTACTCAGAAAGTTCCTTAGTCACTATTATTTTTAACTCTGGGTAGCGTAATCACCACTCTGACCATAAATTATTTTTGCCTGAATTGGACTTCAGATAAATAGTGGTAAATAGTGTGTATCTTTTTTTGCTTAATGTATTTTTTAGATTTATTCATGTTGTTGCATGTTGAAGTAGTTTGTATTTATTTATTTTTTATTAACTGTTTTATTATATTAATTGTATATATCACAATTTGTTTATTCTCTTGTTGGGCATTTGTGTTTCTGGCTTTTGGTTATAGTGAATAAAGCTTCCTTGAACATAATAATAGATACATGGACTGTGTTTTTGAGTATGTACCTAGGAGAGAATTGCTGTGTTGTAGGTTAGGCATATATTTAACTTCATTAAAAATTGTCTAGAGTTTTCCAAAGAGGTTGTACTGTATTACATATGCCTCTGTCTGAAATATGTGAGAGTTCTAGTTGCTCCACTTCCTACTAGTAATAGAATTGGTATAATCAGTCATTTTTTAAAAATCATCATGTCACTCCTACAAATTAGTATGATATCTATTTTACATAAGAAAAACCTCAGGTTCCTATTTAAAATATTCTGGATAGGTTTACAATCCCAATAAAATATGATAGACTCCATCTTTTAAAAGTGGATAAAGGCTATACGCCAAAATTGGCTTATCTGCAGCACTGTTTTCTCTCTTTTCAACTGGACACATATTCGGCACAAAATAAAAATCATGAGTTAAAGGGAATCCAGTTTGTGTGTCTGAGTGATTATGAAGTGTTTATGACAGCTGCTAGGCTGACACTCTCTGTAATGGTGTTACATTGACTTCTGAACACCTTCCAGTCTGCCTCCAGGCGCGTGAGTC
The DNA here is from genome assembly GCA_004027555.1 of Craseonycteris thonglongyai. Classification (NCBI taxonomy): domain Eukaryota; kingdom Metazoa; phylum Chordata; class Mammalia; order Chiroptera; family Craseonycteridae; genus Craseonycteris; species Craseonycteris thonglongyai. The sequence goes on from PVKE010005447.1 coordinate 1,916, forward strand.
TGTGTAGTCTGAGTGGTTTTACATTAACATCTACCCCGAGTAAGATCTTTTGACTACAGAAGTGTTACTTGCAAATGGAAGATACCATTAGGGCTGCTTCAAAGCTCTGGAATGGTATTTGGATTGGTGGTGCTGAAGTAATGGTGTTTTGAAGTATAATGTCTAAATCTGTGTTGCATAACTGGAGGACTGTGTGGGTTTAAACTTCTTTTCTTTGATCTTCCTTTCAAAAATCAGGCTGAAGGGGAAAGGTTAAAGTTGACTTAAAAATACTCCTCTGTGTGTGGAAAAGTTTGGAAGTATGAAACTGTGATTACAAGTTCCATTCATTATTTGTGTTCTGTGCTTTTCATATTGTTCTTGAAACTCATTTCCTTCTTTACTCAAGTTTTATATTTTGAATTTAGTGTCAAGACCAAAATATAGACTTGGTTGCTGTCTGCTTTATGTGGTTTACAAATATCTGTTCTATAAGTTGTTAGCCCTCACAAATATGCATTTTAAGTGGTTATTGTGGTTTGCTGTTTTTTTTCTTGATGGCATACAGAGTAGGTTATAGAGATACTGACACTGACATTAACTGAATCAGTTGTGGTTAGGTAGACCACAATAAAACAAAAAATGTGTCCCTTTCTTCCTCCTAATTGTAGGAGCTTTCAAAAAAATTATTTTTTATTGTTAGGAATACTTTTGTCACATTGTGCTATCTTAAGCTTTTGGAATGGTTGGAGCAGATCTGTAATGTGGAAAATAACTCCCTAGCAGTGAATTGTTACAGAAATAAGTCTTGAGTTTAAAAGCTGTTTGAATACATTGTATTCATAGGAGATTCTGATGCCTCTTTGGTCTGGTTATTTTTTGGAAATTTTTCTTCCGTTTCCTTATGTCTGAAATGAAAATATATCACCAAATTTGCTCACAGGGTGAGAGACTATCAGCTCTTATTAGAGATTGCTTTGTAGTTTTGTTTTGTTTTTTTATATATATTTTTATTTATTTATTTTGACAGAGAGAGAAATACAGAGACAGAGACAGAGAGAGAACTGAACTGGGGGAGCTCCCAGTTCAGCACATGGTTCCACACGGACCGGGGCCGGAATTCGATCCCTGGTCCCCGGCGCTGCAAAGTGAGCGCTTAACCCACTGAGCCATCCCGGCTTCCCCTGCTTTGTAGTTTTAACAGTCATTCTTGCAGCTAGGTGAGGTCCGTTTGTTGCTTAGAAACTGAATACTTTTTAATATAAGATGATACCTTCCATTTCTTCCCCTAGCTATCTTTATCCTCCCCCACCATTATAAAAAAATGACTGTTGTGACTTTTGAAGTAAAAAAGAAGTCATGAAAAAATTTTCTTTTTAAGGAACTTCATCAGGTCGTTGTGTTGTCTGCATAATTAGTACATGTGAAATGTTAACAAAGTGATAACTGTAAACTTGTATATTTAAATAGGCCAAGTCAAATTTTTTTGTTGCTTTAATAACTTAATTTCTTAGTACAAGACCTCATTGCTTCTTCATTGCCCCCATCTCTTTATAGTTTTACCTTTTATTTGTAGTTTTTTGGGGAGGTGTATCAGGGAAGGTTAAAATGTTTACACACACACAGGTGCATGTGGGAGATGTGACAATTAAGTTTGCGAACTCATCCTAGAAAAAGTGCTACATACCTCATTGCTGAACATCACTACAGTCACCCTCAAAGTCCCCCCTCTGCTTGTGAAGCTATACTAGGATGCTTGTGCCTAGCCCACCCTTCAAAGCAATTTTGGAACTCTTTCTCTGGAATTGTCATCAGAGCTGTCATTGGATTTCCCTTGATGTCCTGAATGTCATCAAAATGTCTTCCTTGCAACATTTTCTTTATCTTCGGGTAAAGAAAAAAGTAATTGGGGGACTGATCAGATGAGTAGGGAGGGTGTTCCAATAGAGTGATTTGTTTACTGAATAAAAACTCACTCACAGACAGTGCTGTGTGAGCTGGTGCATTGTTGGGATGCAAGAACCATGAGTTGTTGGCAAAAAGTTGACGTTGTTTCATGTCACTTTTTCATGCAGACTTTCAGCACTTCCAAATAGTCAACTTGGTTGTCTGTCCAATGATACAAATATTTTTTTTTTGAAGATTTATTTTATTATTTCTGACAGAGACAAAGAGGGACAGAGATAGAGAGAGACAGAGAAGGGGGAGGGCCCAGAGCAGTCTCCATAGTTGTACATCATCAGTTTTCAACATGGTTTCATTTCACACAGGTGGATGGGGGCCGCACAGGGCTGGAGCTGGGCTGGGGGCCTCCCGCATGGGAGGAATGCTCCCTCGAACCAGGGGCTGAACCTGGGGATGAGAATTGAACTGGGTGCCTCCTGCATGGGAAGCACATTCCAGTTCAGCACATGGGTTCACACAGGCTGGGGCTGGAATTTGATCAATCTTTGGTTCCCAGGGCTTCAAAGTGAGTGTTCTACCCACTGAGCCATCCTGGCTTCCCCCACCAGTGGTACGATTTTATAAGGAATAATCCCTCTGATATCAAAGAAGGTTAGCAACATCGTTTTGACTCTTGATTTGGCCTGATGAAACTTTTTTGGTCGTGGAGAATTGACTGGGTTATATTGTGCATTTTGATGCTTTGTTTCAGCATCATTCTGGTACACCCATGTTTCATCACCAGTCATAACATGGCCCAAAACATCGTCTTGCCTCTCCATAGGTCTTGGCAAACTTTGACCCTCCTTTTCTTTTGTTCATCATTGAGCTCCTTTGGGACCATTTCTGGACACACCTTTTGCATGCCAAGATTTTCACTTAAGATTTTTCTAAGTATGTTTGTCTTTTGATGTTTTCTTGGCCTACTATACTTCTCACAGTCAGCTGATGATTTTGACTCACAATTTGACAAATTTTTTCAATGTTTTTGTCAATTCTGCTTGTTACTGGCTGCCCTGAACTCTGTTCATCAGTGACGCTTCCTCTCTCCTCAGAAAAATGTTTAATCCATTTGTACATTGCCATTTACTTCATGGCATTATCCCCCTAAACTTGGACTAATATGTCCCCAGTTTCACTTCCATTCTTGGCAAGTTTACCAAGAACTTTAATGTTTGTTCATTGTTCTAATTTGAGCACTGACATTCTTGTGATGGCACACAAAAATACACAACAATAATAATGAACACCACTCAGCATGACACCACCACATGTTGACATGAACACAGCTGTGAGACACTGATATACCAAAGTTATGAAACCTTACTGAGTTGCTTGTACAGTGCTGCCAACATAAGTGCACCATGGCAGGTTGACGAACTTAATTGTTAGAATATGTATGTATGTATGTGTGTGTGTGTGTGTGTGTGTGTATGTATGTAGATATATATATATATATATATATATTTGAACAGTTTTTAGGTTTACATAAAAATTGGTTGGAAAGTACGGATAATTTCCATGTATTTCCTTCTTTTGCCCTATTAACATTTTACGTTAGTGAAGTACATTTGTTAAAATTGATGAACCAATATTGACCGTTATTAGTACCGTAACTAAAGTCCATAGTTGACTTTTCTCCTTAATGGCATAATTTTATTTTGTGCTACTTTTAAGCATTAGAACTAATGAAATGATGCTCTTTTTAAGGAACTTATTTCAGTTGTATTTGTGTTAGTATATGTGAAATAATTAGAGAAGATTGGTAACTATATTTGCTTATTTAATTGGGCTTTTTTAACATCACTGTTGGTAAGAAAACCTGTTGTAGGTAAAATATTACATAGACACATAAAAGTTGGAATGAGTGTGGGTGATTTTCCAGACAAGATGGAGATTGCCTTGATCTTGAGCACAAGTGTGAAGATTAGTGTGATAAAAACCTGCTGTACCATCCTGGTAGTAGTGTTTTTTTTCAAGAGCTTGTAAAGCATAGGAAATGCTACACTGGTGGGTTCAAGAATGAGTTGTACCAAAGTGTGTTTTATAATATGTTATTATAACAAATTTTCAGTTATTAACCATTTAACATGCTTTGAGAACAGTGGGACAAAGGCAAATTATGCTAAATACCAGTAAGATTGAATAATGAGGCCAATATAGACTGAGTTATTTGTTTATCAGTTCATTCATTCAACAAGCATCTGTTTGATTTAACTATCTTTTGAGTGCCAACTATGTGTTACATATTTTAAATACACAATTTAACACAGTTGCCTGGTTAGATAGATATGTCATCACCCTTATTTTATAGCCAAACTTAGATTTAGCAAATTTGTATAGTTAATAAACACAAGTCCAGTTTATAAACTGTTGGAATCACTGATGTTTTTACTGTGTGATATTTGTAACTCATGATCTGGCATGTTGTACATTCTTGGCATTTTTGTCATAGACCATTATTTTGTGAAAAGAATAAAACTTTAAAGGTCCTACCTATTGATTGCTTTTTTACTCCCTTAGACCTCCTAGGTGAAACCAGACCTGTTAATTATCCAGAGAACTCTGACATGAAAATTATTTTTGAGGATGTGCTTGAGATAAATATTAGAAATTCTTTTTCTATTGTTTTTCATACCTGCTGGCTTAGTCTTTTAATTCATATTTCCAGCCTAGAAATGATTTGCTACATATAATATAGCCATTTTGAAAAATAGGTAAATCAATACCTCTTTTATGAAAACATTTAAAAACTTGTTAAAGAATGAAAAAAAAAAAAAAGAACTAATCATTATCCTTTGTGCTCGAACTGCTAGAGTTCAAAGGGAAATGTAAAGTGATCTTTGCAGTTTCCTATCTTTAGTAGGTACTGAAAATTGCTTTAAATGTTTTATGAATTTTTAAAAATCAATGTTTCACTTCAAGGGTTATCATTTTGGTATAACACAACTAGTGTACCTTATTTGGGCAGAAGGATTGCTAATGATTGGATTTGGAATTAAAATATGAGTTAGATTAGATACAAAAAACTCTGCCTTTTTCCAGAGGTACTGAGTTTTTGTTTGTTTGTTTGTTTGTTTCTTGGTACTGAGTTCTTGAATCATACATATCTCTGGAAGTCAAGGGTCCTTTAGAATAAACACCTTACATCCTTTGCCTGGATGGAGGGCTACTATAATAAGAACTGCTTATATATTTAGTTTGAGGCAGCATTGCTTTTCCAGAGGAGACTGATTTACACATTTTTTCCCCCACTGGGCATAATAAATTTAAAGCCATAATTTCTTAGAATCAGGCAACTGTGTTGGGTAAGAGACTTTAACAGTCATTTGTAAAGTGGTATAACTAAATTCCAGTAAGCATATGAAAAGATCTTCAAGCAACTTCCCTAAGTCAGGAAGAAAATATGAGGACTGTCTGGAAAGTATCCAGCCATGAAACCTCTCTCATTATATTGATAATACTGGTTATTTTTCTGGACAGCCCTCGTATAAATTAAAACCACAGTGTGAATCCCACTAAACACTCACCAGAATGGCTGACTTGACTGTTGGCAAGGATGTGCAGCAGGCAGAAGAACTCTCTTACACTGCTGGTCGAAGTGTAAGTTGGTACAATCACTATAGAAAATTATTTTTTTAAAATCTACAAAATATACACATTTCTCATATTGAAGCAGTGCCACTAGTATGTACCCAAAAGAAATATGTTCACAGACATGTGCAAGATTACTTACAGCAGTATATTTACATTATTTTTTTAATTTTTTTAAGATTTATTTTATTGGGGAAGCTGTGGTGGCTCAGTGGGTTGAGCGCTCACTTTGCAGCACCGGGGACCGGGGATCGAATCCAGGCCCCGGCCCGTGCGGAACCATATGCTGAACTGGGAGCTCCCCCAGCTCAGTTCTCTCTCTGTCTCTGTATCTCTCTCTCTCTATCTCTCTCTCTCTCTCTCTCAAAAATAAATAAATAAATAAATAATATATTAAGATTTATTTTATTGTTTTTGACAGACAGAGAAAGAGACAGAGAGAGACAGAGAGAAGGGGGAGTGCCCAGAGCAGGCTCCATAGTTGTATGTCATGAGTTTTCCACATGGTTTTGTTCCACACAGGTGGGTGGGGGCCGTGCAGGGCGTGAACTAGGCTTGGGGCCTCCCACGTGGGAGGCAGGCCTCTTCGAGCCAGGGTCCAAATGGGGATGGGGGAAGTGAGAACCCTACTGGGCCTTCCTACATGGGAAGGACACTGCAGTTCAGCATATGGGCCCTCCCCCTTCTCTCTGTCTCTGTGTCTGTCCAAAACAATAAAACTATGATCAGAAACTATGATCATATGTAGCAACCAAATGAAATTTAAAGTATGTAATGAGCAAAAGAAGCCACTCACAAAAGAGTACAGCAGTCCCCTATTATCTACGGTTTCACTTTCTGAGGTTTCAGTTAACTGTGACCAACTGCAGTCTGAAAATATTAAATGGAAAGTTCCAGAGACAAACAATTCATAAATTTTAAGTTACACACCATTCTTAGTAGCATGATGAAATTTTGCATCTTCCTCAGGATGTGAATCATCTTTTTGTTCACCTTTTACATGCTATATATGCTACCTATCTATTAATCACTTAGTAGCCAGCTCAGTTATCAGAGAAAGAGAGAGAGACAACATTCACAAAATTTTTATTATAGTATATTGTTATAGCTATTGTTTCATTAGTTATTGTTAATCTCTTACTGTGCCTAATTTATGTATTAACCTTTATCATAGGTATGTATTATAGGAAAAACAGTATATATAAGTGTGTGTGTGTGTGTATATATGTATCTATATATACAGTAAATTCCCAGTTAACTGGCATCCATGGGGATTTGTAGATGCCGAAAAAATGTAAATACACACTCTGTTAACCAGAACTCAAGCAACTGGCACTCTCGGGTGAGTTCTGGTTAATGAAGAGTGTGTGTGTGTGTAGGGTTAAGTACCATCCAGTTTCAGGCATTTGCTGGGGGTCTTGGACTGTATCCCCCACTGATAAGGGGGGACTACTATGTATACTATGTGATTCCATTTATATAAACTTCAACGAGTAAAACTTATATGAAGTATTAGAAGTTCAGGATAGAGGTCACGGTTATTGTTGAGTTGGGTTTGTGATGGGGAGGGGACATGGAGGGACCTTCTGATTATCCATAATCTTCTGTTTCTAGATGCCTGTGCTAGTAGCAGAGGTGTATTAACATTGAAAATTTATTAAGCTGTACTTATACATATGATTTATATGTTATTTCTATGTCATTTACCTTTCAATAAAGTTTGCTAAAAAGACTCAATTGCATACCATAATTCTCCATTTGTCCAATGTCTAAAAGGGTAGTCGAGGGGTGTAAATATGTGGTTATGTCCTAATTCTGTGTCATTGTAAAGTGTTATTGTCGTTGGTATTTGATTGAATTTTCTATTTTGTAGTCAGATATGTCTGAAAAGTCATCAGGGTTTCAAAAACAAGTTTGATTCTGAGGGCTAGATGACCTATCTTCATTTGCTTTCAGAATTGTCTAAAAGCACTTATAGTGCTTTCCCACAACTTTCATTAGCTTTTCTCTGTATGTTTTATTGTCTCTGCTGTTATAATTTTCTTTTGCCTTAGATTGAGTTGTGAGATTCTGAACTTGTACTCCCGCCCCCATCTTTTTTGGTTTGGTATGTAATTTGCATATTTTCACCATGCGAAAGCTATTTTCTATGGTTGGAAAAGATTTTTTTTCCTACAGTGTGAACAAATCAGTCTTTGTTCTCCTTATTGTGCCTCCAAACTGGTACGTCCGGTTTATGCTCAGAACAACAAAAGTCTGTCATCAGAATTAAATGCCACTAAGAACAAAGGCAGAGACCCATGAGGAGCTGTTGGAGAGGTTTTCCTCCTCTTCCCAAGTAACTGCAGTTGCCAGGAAGGTGGACCATTGCTTGATACATACACTCCTTCCTTGTAGTTTTATCCTTGTATTTATTATTATTATTGTTGGTTTGAAGGTGAATTTACAACTACTGGTAATTCTATTCAGGATGTATAAAATCCTCATCTCTGAGATTCTTTGCCATTTCAGTGAATTCTTAAAAAAAAAAGACACCTAAAAATTACGTGAAAAGTCTTTAAAAAAGTTATTCAGTTTTGACATTTATTTATTTGAGAGCCAAATTATTAGAGGCAATTGAAAATAGCAGCTAAAGTAGAGCCTATAAGGACATACGTATCCATCCTCTCTGTGTACTTTTACAAATGTGCACGTCTTATCTGTATACACTTTGTTAGCACTGTCTCTGTTCTGAAATACCGTAGGTTTTTAACGTAGAATTTGCACATACTAATCGGGAGAGTTCTCTCCTCTGGGAAGTTTGATGTTTGAGACTCATTCAAAATACTTAAAATTATGCTAGTCTGACTTGAACATATTCACAAATATCTATAAATAGCGACTATAAATGTTTTTTCCCCCTTCCTTCCCTTATGTTATAATTAAACAAAGCTTCTAGGACCTTAAATTAGAGGTAATAAAGGATAGGTAATGAATGTGAGGATGTATTTTATAATCAGTCCTAATGTTTTTTCCTACTCGTTGCTATACATTTAAAGAGGGATTTAGAACAGAAGCTTAGAATAGAATAGGTTATTTAGGTTTGTTTTGAAAGCTGTTACTTTGAAAAACATTGTGTACTCAGATTTCAAAATGTTTTTCTATATCAAAGTAAGCTCTTGTGTATTAATCCAGTGATAACAAATGTTTAGCATATTGTAAGTATGCCAAGACAGGTTTGTTTTATTCTTTATTATTTAGTGTGATTTCGTACAGCAGTTCAGTTAAATATGATTAAACTTTCTTCTTTAAACTTAAGGGCTTTATTTGATAGAACTAAATATTAAGTAATAGGCCTGTGGCTTATAGAAATGTAGTACGGAGCGGTGGATTTTGTGTTGGGAGTACTATGATTTGTTATAGATATAAGCCTTATTTGTTATAGTGAGAAGTGTTTTTATTACTGTGAATTATAATTTCAATGTAAGCTCTACAGTATTATTTTATAATTTAATTTTTATTTCCTTGTTAATAGAAATAGTATGTGTATAGAAGAATATTATTTATCTATTGCCCAACAGACAATTTATTTTCAAAAAGTATGTGACTTGATAGCTTTGGAGATAGCCAGTAATTGTATTACATTAGTGATATACCTTTCAGTGAAAATGTGCTTAAAATCAGAAACGGTGATTTTTAGATTTCAGAGAATGTGTGATTGATTACTGTTTTGGGTGGGAGGTTGAACAAAATGACTTTTTAAGGCTTTTTCTATATTTAAGATTTTATTCTATAATAATAAAATGTAGACTTAAGAGCTTTACTGAATAATGGAAATAGTTTCCATTTACAAAATAGATGTTCGCAAAGGAATTTGTAGAGCAGAAAATTCTCACAGCTATGCTGATTTTTTAGCCTGTGTATATTTAATTGGTGATAGGTGGTGCTGTTGTTGCATATTAGTGCAAAGAAGCTAACATTCCTCATATCTCTGCATCCCAAGTGCTATAGAGGGACTTGCCATTGCAGCTAATAAATAAGTTGTAATAATTTTTATAAGTAAAACGAATATGATGACTCTTTAAGCACTACCATAATTTAATATTTATAAGAAACAAAAATATTTATAGTTTGCAACTTTAAATTCTGATAGAAGATGAAGATCTAAAAAAATTAATATTTTTAAAAATAATGTATATACATACTGTTGATATTTTAAACTGCTTATTTGGCAGTCCTATTTAAAAAAAATAACCATCAGCATGTTTCCTCTGTTGAATGTTTATCATTATTACATCTGTTGTAAGTTTTGGGATATTTTGAACTTGTATAACATTTGCAGTTTTCCCTACCTGATACCACATATACTATCAGACACGTGACAATTATGAAAATGTATTGGGAACTACATTACCATTTAAAGTAGTTTGCAAAGCCTTTCTTAATTCTAATTTAATCTGCTCAGTACTTAAATTAGCAATCTTTTCTCTTGAACCACTAATTTTTCAAAACAGTTGTTTTCACACCTGACACATATTAACATACCCTTTTGCCTTGGAATTAATAGATTACAGTACTCTTTGTATTTGAAGAATAAATATGATATGATTCAAAATGAATGTACAGTCATACAGTGTTTGATCTGTGTGTAATAAAAATGATGACGTTTAAAGATACTTACGTATTTGCTATTTTTACTAAAAGAATATTGAAATTAAAGTTATCTTTGAGGTCATTTAGCACCTTTACTATCTCAGTTGTGGAATGCAAAAGAATAGGCTTAGGGGAAGTGGGGGAAATGGGGAGATGTTGGCCACAGGTACAAAGTTGTAGTCATGTAGTGTGAATTAGTCCAGAGATCTAATGGTATGAATAAATCTAGGGATCTAATATTTGGGATTGATGAATACTGGAAAAATGCTAAGAGAAGATTTCAGGTTCTCTGATCACACAAAAAAGGTAACTCTGAGATGGCTGCAGTAATCATTTCACTATGTATGTCAAATCATCCCCACATATACCTTAAATACATAGTTTTTATTAAAAATATATTTGAAAAAGAAAAAAAAAGGAATATAGGTTTATAGAGATTAAATAATTTAATCAAGGTGACTAACAGTTATTCTAGAACCATAAATGAGACCTAATTAATTCACATTTCATTTCAGTGTTCTTTGCAATATGTTTTGCTTTTTCTCATTTACAACAAATTTGTGAAAGTTTCTACATTTAAGATCTGCTTTCCAAAACACTAAGAATATCTTTTTTCTTACATGGAAAACTGAATACTAAAAATCATAGTAGCTTTGCTCAAAAATGGAAGGCAGTCATGGAGGAACTGAGCAGACTTACAGTAATTTATTAAAGATCAAGTTATATAGACTTCTAGAACAGACCATTTGTTTTCCTATTTATGTCAAGTGTATGCTATTATAATTTTTCTATAAGTATTTGTAATATAAGATACGAGTATACTTAATGTGTTGGATCATAATGTGTATGAGTGAGTAGTGTGTATATACATTACATTTAAGACAATAAATTGTGAAATGTTCAGGAGATCTTGCATTTGTATAATACTGTTCTCACGTGTTTTCATTTACTGAAATTTTTTCTGTTTTCTCATGCAGATCAGTGGGGAAGCCCAGGAGCTCTTTTCTGTTCGACATGGCCCAATTCGAGCAGCTAGAATCCTGCCTGCTCCACAGTTTGGTGAGTGTAGTAACCCTTTTAAGAAGAAACAAATCATTCAGAAAGTTTCTCTTTATTGGTCTTGGACTGTAGATGCAAAGAGGTTAACTAAAGTCTGTTTTCCCCCAAGTGTCCATACCCCTCTCTCCTCCCCCCAAGATAACTCTTAGTTCTGTCAGTTGAGATGGAAATAGGTAATCTTAACCATTTCAATGTGGCCATTCACTTTCTGCTGTGGTTTTGATTTATCTTCATCCTCTTTGATCTTGGTTTAGCCTCTGACTTGGCTAGCGCTTTCTTGAAGCCCTCTTCTCTTGGCTTTCATGGCATCGCTCTTCCCCGATCCCTTCCTTGCTGACTGCCGCTTTTGTTGTATTTCTGGGTTAGCTTTCTTCTGTGGGTATTCCCCAAGTCTCTGTTGTTCTTGTGTCTTTGCACTTCTTCTCAGTTAAAATTACTACCTTGGGAAGCTTGGTTTTCACCATTATCTTGATTGTAGTTGAGTCTGCTGTCTGCATTTTCAGCTGTGTCAGAAGTACAGTATCTGGCTTTTAACCTCGGATTGCTGCTTTAATAATGAATAATTCTTAATGTTGTATTTAAATAACTTGTGTTTTATTTTTTAAAAATTAAGTGGTTAAAATGAAATCTGTTGGGAAGCTGAGGTGGCTCAGCCGGTTGAGTGCCTGTTTTGTAGCCCTTGGGTCTGAGGATTGAATCCCGGCCTCAGTCTTTGTGGACCCATGTGCTGAGCTGGGGTGTGCTTCCTATGTGGGGGGACCCCCAGTTCATTTCCTGCTGGGGCAAACTTCCCATGTGGGATGCCCCCGGTTCAGCATCAAACTCTTGGGGGCGTGCCTCTCATGTGGGAGGCCCCTGGTGTGGTACCAGCCCTGTGCGGCCCCCTGCCCACCTGTGTGGAACGAAATTATGTTGAAAACTGATGACATACAACAATGGAGACTGCTCTGGACCCTCCCTTTCTCTCTGTCTCTCTCTTTCTGTATCTGTCTCTAGCTCTGTCAAAAACAATAAAATAAATCTTTAAAAAAAGAAAATCAGGGGAAGCCGGGATGGTTCAGTGGGTTAAGCGCTCACTTTGCAGCGCCACGGACTGAGGATTGAATCACGGCCCCGGCCCGTGCAGCCCCGTGTGCTGAACTGGGGCGTTCCCCCAGTTCAGTTCTCTCTCTGTCTCTGTATCTCTCTCTTTCTCTCTCTCTGTCAAAAATAAATAAATCTTAAAAAAAAGAAAATCAGTGTAATTTACTATATCAATAGAATGAAGAAGAAAACCCATTTGATCTCAGTAGAAGTGGAAAACACTTTTGACGAAATTCAATAGCCATTGATGATAAAAAAGCTGTCAGCAAATTAGGAATAGAAACATTATTAGTATGATAAATATTATGTATAAAAAATCTAGGGGAAGCCGGGATGGCTCAGTGGGTTAAGTGCTCACTTTGCAGCCATGGGGACTGAGGATCAAATCTCGGCCCCGGTCCATGTGGACCCATATGCTGAACTGGGGAGTTCCCCCAGTTCAGTTCTCACCGGGGCGAGACCCTGGCCCAGTTCCTGCCTTGTGCAGCCCCACCCACCTGTGGAATGAAACTATGTGGAAAAACTGATGATGTGCAACTATGGAGACTGTTCTGGGTCCTCCCTCTTCTCTCTGTCTCTGTCTCTGTCACTCTCTGTCAAAAACAATAAAAATAAATCTTTAAAAAAAAATGTAGTCATCATCATAATCAAAGTGATATATTAAATACTTTCCCGATGAATTTAGGATGGCATATCATAATTTCTATTTAACAGTGAAGCATTGATTTCAGGTCCAAGCTATTACAATAAGGCAAGAAAAGTAAATAAAGGTGTAAAAATTAGAAAGAAACGTGTACAATTGTCTTTATTCATAGATAATTTGTATATATAGGAAATACGAAGGAATCTACAAACTATTAGAGTTAATAAGTGAATTTAGCAGAGCTGCCTGCATCCAGGTTCCATGGGTGTGAAGATCCCCTCACTGTATTTTTCCAGCATTATTTTCAGCCATTCTTAATCTTAGATGTTTTGTGAAGATCCCCTCACAGTATTTTTCTAGCAACATTTTCTGCCATTCTTACCCATTGTCCCCTTCTCCACCTTCCTTGCCTCAATAACACTCCTTTTGATAATGGTACTAAATTACTTTCATTTCCTCAAATGATCTATCTTCTTTTTTTCAGGCCTTTTCATTTGCTTATTTTGTTTTCTAGAGTACTTACCTCCTCCTAATACTTTTTGTTTCTTATCCAATGCCGAAAGTATATGTTCTCATAGGACATACTGTTTTCTTTTTTATTTTAGTTGCTCAATTGCCTCTTAACTTTCCAGGCCTGTAGGCTCTTTTTGTATCTTTAGTGCCTCACAGAGCACTTGATACAATGTGTTAATAAATATTTGTTGAATGTTGTTGTGTGGTGTAATCTTTTGAAAATTATGACCTAGAACGTGGACTCGTACTGGCCAGAGGCCTATGAGGAATCGGGCTGCACAGCAGGAGGTAAGCAGCAGGGCCAGGGAGCTAAGCTTCATCTGTATTTTCAGCCGCTCCCCATCACTTGCATCACTACCTGAGCTATGCCTCCTGTCAGATTAATAGCAGCATTAGATTCTCATAGGAGCACAAAATTTACTGTGAACTGCACATGTGAGGAATCTAGGTTGCGTGCTCCTTATGAGAATATGATGCCTGGTGTTCTGAGGTGGAGCTGAGGTGGTGATGCTAGTGCTGATTCTGCGTTATGGTGAGTTCTGTAATTATTTAATTAAATATTACAATGTAATAATAATAGAAATAAAGTACACAATAAATGTAATGCACTTGTATCATCCTGAAATCATCCCCCTCACCCTGATCCACGGAAAAACTGTCTTCTGCAAAACCAGTCCTTGGTGCCAATTAGATTTGGGACCACTGACCTAGAAGAAAAGTAGGTTTCTTTTCTGTAGGTGCTTCTATGGAAACTCTATCCCTTAAAAGTAAAAATCCAAAGGATTTGTTTGTCTTCTGTCTTTTTTTTTTTTTAATTGTTTTTGACAGAGAGAGAGAGAGAGATAGATAGATAGATAGAGATAGATAGATAGATAGATAGATAGATAGATAGATAGATACAGATACAGAGACAGAGCTGAACCCAGTTCAGCATATGGGTCTGCACGGGCCCCAGCCCGGGATTCGATCCTCCGTCCCTGGCGCTGCAAAGTGAGCACTTAACCCACTGAGCCACCCCGGCTTCCCCATTATTTGTCTTATCCCACAGGATGCCATCATTGGCATTTACTATTACCAACATAGTTTGTGCTTAATACTTCTTCCTGGTCATTGTCAATCATTGGTTACTTTCTTAATGAACCTAGACTTGCTTAAGAAATTTTCAGTACAGCATTTCAGAAAACTATGACCAATCAAATGATATTCTTTTATCAGTTCAAAACTGTTACTATTTTTAAATCTTTCTAGAACTTAATTCCAAGTAAAAGTAAATTCTTATTCAGTACTCTTAGTGGCCATTGTGGTTTTTAGTGTCTCAAACCTCACCTGGAAAGTAAAATATATTGATATGTGAGAAAGCTGGGATGGCTCAGCTGGTTGAGCACTCGCTTTGCAGCCCTGGGGACTGAGGATCGAATCCTGGCCCTGGCCTATCCGGACTCATATGCTGAACTTGGGTGTGCTCCCAGTTTGGTCCTTACCAGGGTGAGCTTCCCATGTGGGAGGCCCCTGGTTCACCCCTAGCTTGTGGGAGTGTGCCTCCCGTGCGGGAGACCCTTGGCCTGGTTCCCTGCCTTGCGTGGCCCCTCCCCACCTGTGTGGAATGAAACCCTGTTGAACGCTGATGGCGTACAGCTATGGAGACTACTCTGGGCCCTCCCCCTTCTCTCTGTCAAAACAACAAAAATAAAATCTTTAAAAAAATATCGATATGTATGTTTTAATATGTAAGTTAAACATTTTATGTGGTTATAGACGTTATGCTATAGTCTATAACTATAATAATGATTATTTCCAAGGATTGACATCACAAGATATTTCACTTTAATATGTTTTTAATTTTTTTAAAGAAAGACCATATAATTCTAAATGATAAAATATTTATTATAAAAACTCAAAAAAATACTGAAATGTAGAATGTGAAAATTCACATGATCCTATGTTATCAGAGATAAAACCAGGTTACTTTTTTTCTTCTTTTCCCCAGATACTAAGCATGTATTAACAGCATAGGGTATTACATTTCCAGATATTTTCCCCTTAACCATTCACACTTGCATGAAATTAACTTATAGTAGTATGTCCAGGGCCTGAGTAAAATTCTTTTCATGTATTACATCTGTTGACTCGTGCGTGTTCATGCTTACGTGGGTTTTTCATAACTTTATATTGCAAACATGTTTTCGTTTTAAATTTATAAATGCCTTTTAGCGTGGCTAAAATTATGTATTATTCTATTCTATGAATATTTATATTGTTTTTAACTTTTCCCCTATGACAGTTTATGTTGTTATATATTTTCATATTTGTACATTAAAAATGTAGAAGAAATTACTTTTTTAGATAACATCCAGAAGGGGAATTGCTTGGTAAAATTTTGATACATGTTGTAAAATTACTTCTCAGATTATATCTATATATGAGAATTGCTTTTTTTTTTTTGCCATTTCTGTTCTCTACTGGCTACTGTGAAACTATTTTGTCTTTACCTATCTGATGGAGGAAAATGCTCTTCATTTCTAACTATTTGGTCTTTGAGTGCTAGAGCGAATGAAAAATTTTCATATTTTTGCCATGTATTCTAATTAATACCATGCTTGTATGTACTCTTTGATTTAAGCTTTTCACTAGATTATTAGTGATATATTATTATGGATATGTGTCTTCTATACTTCATATGTCATTTGTCTTATTTGGAGAAATACATCAGTTTTTATGTGATATGTTATAGTTCCAGGCAAAGAAAATCTTTGTGGGATGCTGGGGTAGTTCAGCTGGTTGAGTACTAGCCTTGCAATTGTGAGGTCCAGGTGCCAGGAACCAGACTGGATGAATGAAGTTCCTGAGTTCTAGTGGTGGGAATTAAAGACCGATTGTCCACTGACTGTCCTCATTAGGAGCAGCCCCTAATAGCATTATTGTTTGCCTTATATAGCAAAGGTTTACCATTACAATAAACAGGCAAAGGTCAGGCATTAGCATAGCAAAGCATGGTGTGAACAGATTTTTACAGGAGGTAAGGGCTCCTTCCAGTAAAGGCTTTGACATGTAGATCATGGGCCATTGCCAGCCTTCATGCAAGCTATATATATACACACTTTTCTATATCTAATCACCCAATTCCCCTCCCCCCCAGGGAGATAAAAGGGGGGAGATGAAAGGAGGGACTGAGGCTTTGCCATCAAGGGCCCCGGGCTTGAAGCTTTGCAATCTAGGTCCCCTGAAACCTATCCATTCAGGGTCACAACTGGCTCCCAACATCCAGGGATTGAATCCCGGCCCTAGTCCCAGCCTTGGTCCCGGCCTATGCAAACCCTTATGCTGAGCTGCTGTGTAACTGGTAACCACTGGGAAGGATGTAAAGGTTCTCGCCTCCCATGCATAAAGTTTCCAGTTGGGTTCCTGACCCATGTGGCCCCACGTCTGCCTATGTGGAATGAAACCGGGTCTCAACTAATAATGTATAACTATGGAGACTGCTCTGGGCTCTCCCTCTTCTCTCTGTTTCTCACCTCTCAAACAATAAAATAATCTAAAAAAAAACCTTTTTATATTTTACCATGTTTAATTTTAAATCATGACTCTCCTTGAAAGTTGCATTAAATTTTTTTTTTTCTGGGGAAGCTGGGATGGCTCAGCAGGTTAAGTGTTCACTTTGCAGCCCCTGGTACTGAGGATCGAATCCCGGCCCTGACCCGTGTGAACCCATGTGCTGAACTGGGGTGTGCTTCCCATGTGGGAGGTCCCCAGTTTGGTTCTCTGCGCCCCCCCCCCCCCCCCCCCCCCCCCCCCCCCCCCCCCCCCCCCCCCCCGCCGACTCACAGATCAGTCTCTGGCTTGAGGGAGCCTGTCTCCCAAGCAGGAGGCCCTCAGCCCAGTTCCCACCCTGAGCACCCCCGCCCACCTGTGTGAAACAAAACCATGTCAAAAACTGATGATCTACAGCTATGGAGACTGCTCTGGGCCCTCCCTCTTTTCTCTCTCTCTCTGTCTCTCTCTGTCTCTGTCTCTCTCTCTCTCTGTCAATAACAATAAAATAAATTAAAAAAAATTCTTTTCTGTTTTTTGTTTTTCTATTTATGTCTTAATTGTTCCTTGCCAACCTCTAATTTTCATAGTTTTGTGTGTGTGTGTGTGTGTGTGTGTGTGTGTCTGGAAATTTCCCCTTTATTATGGTCCTTCCCTACTATCATATGTTTTTCTGGAGTATCAGGAACAGTGCATTCTATTCAGTGCCTTGAAAAATATGTAGAATATAGGTGGTGTACCAAAATGAATTTATTTATTATTTTACAAAACAGAAACTAGAACTCTTGCTTTTGTGTAAAGCAGCCATGTCCAACCTCTGGTCCAGGACGGCGTTGAATGAGGCTCAACACAAATTCGTAAGTTTTCTTAAAACATTATGAAAATTTTTTTGGTGACTTTTATTTTTTAAAGCTCAGCAGCTGTCATTAGCGTTAGTGTTTTTTATGTGTGGCCCAAGACAATTCTTCTTCCAGTGTGGCCCAGGGAAACCGAAAGGTTGATATTGTTGGTGTAAAGTAGTTTTGTTTTTGTTTTTAGATTTATTTTATTGATTTTTGACAGACAGAGAGAAACAGAGAGAGACAGAGAGAAGGGGGAGGGCCCAGAGCAGTCTCCATAGTTGACATTAGTTTTCTGTATAGTTTCACTCCACAGGTGGGCACAGGGCAGGAACTGGGCCGGGAGCCTCCCACATAGGCCCTGGAACCGAACTGGGGGCACACCCCAGCTCAGCATGTGGGTTCGCATGGGCCGGGGCCGGGACTCGATCCTCGGGGGCCGGGATTCGATCCTCGGTCCCCGGGGCCTCAAAGCGAGCACTTAACCCACTGAGCCATCCCAGCTTTCCCTGGTGTAAAGTATTTTTTAAAAATTATTTGTCAGTAACTAGATGGATCACACTGTTCTTTGACTGTAATAAAAGTTATAATTCTGTTAGGAATTATATTAGGCATGTATGTGCTCATGCTGTTTACTTACTGCTTATGGAGACGGATGATCATTTGGCCTTGAACCTGAACCAGATTATTTTAGAAATGCAGATTCAACCTTATTTGTAATTCTTAGGAGTCCAGTGTGTTGGGTACCTGAACTTCTTTTATATAAGAATATTTTAGAATAAATTCTTATTTGCTAGGAACTTTATTCTGAGAATGGATGGATTCTTTGGAGATGTAGTATCCTCAAGTGTTTATGAGCCAAATTACTCATGCAAAGCACTGGATAGTCAACTTGGCTTCTTTCTTCTAGATTATTTTATTATCACTTACTACTGGAAAGGTACTATTATTTTTTTCTACTATCTGAGGAATTTGCAATTACACATCTTAAAATATTAAAAAGTTTAAAAGAAACCAAAGATCCAACCCAGTTTTTCCTACTGGAGTATAAATGCCAAGTATTTTTAGCTGGAACACTAGCAATCTTTCAAAAGTAGGCCAACTGACATTTGTTTACAGTCATCACCAGTATTTTGCAAAGAGGAAACAGGCTTATTGACATTTTAAATGGCCAAACTATGAGATTCAGGGCTTCCATAATGTTTTCTGCTCTAATTACTTCTCAGTTTGCCTTATGTATGTTTTACATAACACCTAGTCTTTATCATTGAGACTTTTACTACTTGGGATAATTTAGGCTTTTACAAAATTTTGCTAAGCCTATGACACTGGTAAATTATAAACCAGGAACATATATTCTGTTCGTCTTAAATTTCTCTAATGTTTTTGGTCAGAGAAATGGTGTTTCTAAGGGAGAATGTTTTAGGTTGTGATGCTTTGTTAGTTTTTTAGTTCTTGTGATGTCATGGTATTGAATTTGAGAAATTGACTTCAGTTTATACCTATTTGAACTCTGTAATTAGGGACTTCTCCTATGAGACTATATAGTGAGAGAAAGTATACTAAACAGAAAAGAGGAAGTACATTTATAAATCAAGTGAATAATAATGCTTGATATTTTTCACATGAATTCTAGGTTAATTATTTACATTATTACCACTCTACTACTATTCTGCAAGATGAGTGCATACCATTACCCCTTTTTATAGGTGAGATTTAAAGCTCAGAGAGGTTAAGTGACTGGCATGAAGACACATAGTTGATATGGTAGAGCTGGAATTTGAACTTTAAAGCTTGCCTCTTAATCACTTAGTCCTCACTGTCTCCTAGTATATGATTTTTCCAGTATTATAGGGTAACACTGTTCTCCAAATCCAGGTGTTTCTTGGCTATGTCTCTTCAGAAACCAAACAGTTGTGTACTCATTGAAATATGTAAAAAAGTACCTCTGTTTCTCTTTATTTTCTCCCATTTTGAAGCCCTAAAATGTCTTCAATTGCTTAGTGTTTTCATTATACTTGGAGTCCTCAGTTGTTTAGTCTAAGGGTGAAGAGCAATGAAAATAGTCAATATGCAGACCAATATAGGAAAACCATTATCCTATATAACGACATTTTAAATTTTAAGTTGTTAGGATAAGGTATGTCACAAGGACAGCTGTAGCCTATTCAAGTTACATTCACCCTAAATTAAATCAACCATTTAAAAGAAAAGTTGGTTCCCATTTATGGGACTTGGTATAAACTATTAAAAGTACTTCAAAAGAGTCAGTGACAGATATCTCGAATCAGATAAAAACAAAGGTGTAACATGAAGCAACTAAATTACATGTGAGCTTAATGATTCTGACCCAAATAAACAGACTTGTAATGGAGATTCTGATTATTATCAGTACAGTTTAAATGCTTTTTCTGTAGAGCTGTAAAGAAGAATGTAGGTGTCTTAGTGAATTGGATAAGTTGTGGTCATGGAAACTGTGTTCATTAATCATAACACATTTCTAGGTGTGAAAGCGAAAACTCATTTTCTAGCTAATAGTTATTTTAAGTAAGTCTTTAAGAAAAATTCAGCTTTATTGTGACATAATTTACATATAATGAAACAGATCAATTTTAAGTATACAATTTGATAATTTTCAGATGGATATATTTTTGTAATTACTATCACAACTAAAACAGAAAGTCCTGTTGTTCATTTCACACCCACTGAAATGGTTATATACAAAAGAGAGGTAATAGCATGTGTTGGTGAGGATGTGGACTATTGCAGTGGTCCCCAACCTTTTTGGCACCAGGTACTGGTTTTGTGGAAGACAATTTTTTCATGAGGTTGGGGGACAGGGAGAATGTGCATTTACACTTCACCATAGGGTTCCCAATCCTATGAGAATCTAATGCCCCTGCTGATCTGACAGGAGGCAGAGCTGAGACAATTAGGTATGCTAGTGATGGGGAGCAGTTGTAAATATAGCTGAAGCTTTGCTTACTGGCCCACCCCTCACCTCCTGCTGCGTGGCATGGTTCCAAATAGGCCATGGACCAGTACTGGGTTGGAGGGTTGGAGACCCCTGGATTATTGGAATTTACATACGTGGCTTATGAGAATGTAAGATATAACAGCCATGGAAAATAGCTTGGCAATTCTTAAAATGTTAAATATGACCAGTGACCCATCAATGCCACTCCTAGGTGTGTAACCAATAGAAATGAAAATATACGTCTACACAAAAATTTGTACATTAATATTTATAGCAGTGTTATTCGTAATAGCCAAAAAGTGGAAACAACCCAAATGTTTGTCAACTAATAAACAAAATGTAGTGTAACCATGCAACGGAATATTATTTGGTCATAAAAAATGAAGTTCTTATAAAAGCTATAACATGATATGTACTGACGACATTGTTAAGTAAAAGAAACCAGATGCAAAAGGCCCCAAATTGTTGATTCCATTTATATGAAATATCTGGAATAGGCAAATTTATGGAGGTAGAAAGTAGATTACTAGTTGTCTAGGGTTGGGAGACTATGAGGGGTTGAGGCATTACTGCTAAAGAATACATGATTTCTTTTTTGGGGTGATGAAAATGTTCTAAAATTAATTGTGATGGCTGTATATTTAGTATATGTAAATATACTAAAAGCCAGTGAATTGTACACATTAAGTTGGTGAAATGTGTTTATGTGAATTCTGTTTTAATTACATTGTTTAAAATGAAAGTTCCCCTGTGTCCTTACTTGTCCCACTCGGAGTACCAGCAACCATGAATATGATTTTTGACAGTCTTGTTTCTGCTTTCTAGATTTTGAAAAGTTGGGATGTATGTCATTTATATGCACTTGTCTTCTTTCACGTCACATAATACTTTCGGGAATCATCTATGTTATTGTATGTTTCAATTTATTCCTTTCTTAAAATTTATGAGGAGTACCGGTATTCCATTGTCTGCATATACTATAACTTGTTTTTCCTTAAGTCACCAGTGAATAGACATTTGGATTGTTTCCAGTTTTGTCTCTTATGCTTAAAGCTGCTGTGAATAATTGCTTGTGAATATATGTTTTCATTTCTCTTGAAGTGAGTTTACTGGGTCATATAATAAGTGTAGGTTTAGCTTTAAGAAATAGACAAATTCTTTTTTTTTATTGTTTTTTTATTTCTCATTAATTCTATTTTTTTAAATTTTTATTTATTTTTTATTGTTTTTGACAGAGAAAGAGAGAGAGAGAGAGAGAGAGAGAGAGAGAGAGAGAGAGATACAGAGACAGAGAGAGAACTGAACTGGGGGCACTCCCCAGTTCAGCATGTGGGTCCTCATGGGCCGGGGCCAGGACTCGATCCTTGGTCCCGGGCGCTGCAAAGTGAGTGCTTAACCCACTGAGCCATCCCGGCTTCCTCAAATTCTTTTTTTTTTTTTTTTAAGATTTATCTTATTGTTTTAGACAGAGACAGAGAGACAGAGATAGACAGAGACAGAGAGAAGGGGAAGGGCCCAGAGCATTCTCCATAGTTGTATATCAGTGGTGGCCAACTTTTCTGTATATAAGATCTACTTTTTATCTTAAAAGTGTGTCGCGATTGATTTGTTGGCCACCCCTGTTGTATATCATCAGTTTGCAATATGGTTCTGTTCCACATAGGTGGGCAGGGGCTGAGGGGCCGAACAAGGGGTGGGTACTGAGACCTGAACTGGGGGCCTCCCACACGGGCAGCACACCCTAGTTCAGCTTATGGGTCAGTATGGGTAGAGCCGAGGTTTGATGCAAAACGAGTGCTTAGCCCGCTGAGCCGTCTTGGCTTCCCCATTCAGGCTTTTCAAAAGCAAATATTTTTCATTTTCAGAACTGTTTATGTTTTAATTTTTAAATTCACTTTTGATTTCCAAGTTCTGCGTTCTTTATTTTCTTTTATAGTTTGTGGTTTTTCTTTTTATTTAATTTTTTTTTTTTTGAAGATTTTATTTTATTATTCTGAGAGAAGATGAGAGAGAGAGAGAAGAGGGGAGAGGCCAGAGCAGTGTCCATAGTTGTACATCATTAGTTGTGTCATAGGTTCATTCTGCTCAGGTGGATATGGGGCTGAGCCGGTGGGAACTGAACTGGGGGCCTCCTGCATGGGAGGCGAGCACCTTTGCTGCCTAGGCATCCTGGTGGTTACTGTAAAAGTGCCATAGTTCAGCATATGTGTTTCCATGGGCCAGGGTCCAGAACTGAACCCTGGACCTTGGGATTGCTCTTAACCACTGAGCCGTCCCAGCATCCCCTTGACTGAGTATTTTTATGATCCTTCTTTATCTCCTTTATTGTGTCTATTAACTAAGTCTCTGTTTTGTTTTTAGTTCTTTAGGATTTACAGAATATATCTTTAACTCATCTCAGCCTATCTTCAAGTGATACTATACCATATCACATATTGTATAAAAATCTCAGAATACTTAACAAAAAGACATTTAAAAATGGTCAAAGCACTTGACTAGATATTTTTCTAAAGAAGACATACAAATGGTCCTAAGCACATGAAAAGATGCTCAACATCATCAGTAGGGAAATGTAAAACCATGATGAGATGCCACTTCACACCTATTAGGATGGCTATTATCAGAAAATGACATATGTTGGTAAGGATGTGGAAAAATTAGAACTTGTGCTTTGCTGGTAGGAATGTAAAATAGTGTAGCTGCTGTGAATTCTCAAAAATAGTGGATTAGTGAAAAATTTGGTTATTTAGATATTTTTGAAAATACAACACACACACATGGACATTAAAAAAATAGTCTATATATTTTTTATAGCAATTTTAAATTCACAGAAAAATTGAGTGGAAAATACAGAGAATTCCCATATATTCCTCAAAATGAGGCTTCTTATTTCTCTTAGTGCTCTCCAGCAATTGATATTGTCAGTGTTCTAAATTTTTAGCTATTGAACTAGCTGTGTAATGGTATCTCATTGTTTTGTTTTTCCTTAATAACATGATGTGGGGCATCTTTTTGTATGCTTATTTGTCATCTGTGTATCTTTTGGTAACGTATTTGTCAGGGTTTACCAAGATTATTTTTGTTTGCGGTATTTTCTTACTGTTGAATTTTAAGTGTTCTTTGTATATTTTAGAAAACAATCCTTGATCTCATATGTATGTGTGTGTGCCTGTATATATGTATATATGTACATATATATATGAAATATTATTTCCTAGTCTGTGGCTTATCTTATTCTCTTGAAAGTTTATCAGTTCCATATTCAAATATTATTTTCCCTTTATGTGTATTTTAGCCCAGTTGATTCTGTTTTGCAACTCACTGATACTCTGTTCATTTTTTTAAAGTTTTTTCTCCTTTGTGTTTCCAGTAGTTTCTATTGCTGCCTCTTCATTTTCTAATCTTTTCTTCTGCAGTATCTAGTACATTGTTTATCTATTCAGTGTATTTTTCATGTCAGACAGTGCATTTCCCCTTTTTAGAAAATGTGTGTGTGTGTGTATGGAGAGATCTCCCATGACTTTTTACATGCTCACACTCTCCCCTTCCTTTTTGACTAAATGGAATGTACTTTCCATAGTAGTTTATATGTCAGTATGTTCTATTTATTGATTTATCTCATTATTATGGGTTGTATTTTCTTGCTTACTTGGATACCTTAAAATATTTGTTTCGGTGCCACACATTGTGAATTTAATGTTGCTTTTGGTGGTATTTTGTATTCCTTTAAATATTTTTGGGCTTTGTTCTGGGCTACATTTAAATTACCGGTACTTGGCTTTTTGTTTGGCATGCCTGGAACAACCTTTAGTCTAAAGCAGGGCATGTAAACATACCTTTAAAGGGCCAGATAGGAAATATTTTAGGCTTGTGGGCCATATAGCATCTGTCAACGACTATTCACTCACCTATGCCATCATAGGACAAAAGCAGACATTGACAATACTTAAATAAACGAGTAGTACATTAGGGCATTCATAGGGTTCACATCAATTGTTTCTCTTGTCTCAAGGATCACTGTCCTGTGTTACCTGATTTTCAGTGTCTGGAAACTGTCTTTTCATACATTTTATCTGTTTCTTAAGTTTTCCAGCAAAAAGGTAAATCTAATCCTTGATACACTCTTGTGGCTGGATGCAGAAATTCAGCATTTTGCTTTTAATTACAACTTTTGAATAATTTTTCTTAAGATTGCTTAGGACAGTAATAGTTTTGCGTGAATTTTTGTAAATAAAAAAATAAATTGGGATTGGCTTTTGTTTGCAGGATAGTTTAAAGTTTAATGCATCTTTGGAGAAGTTGAATCTCAGATCCTTTAAAAGGTGAAAGTGTTTTAGAAGAATTATAGCTTTAATTGTGCTTTTTTCCCTCTCTGGTGCTAGATGTAGTAGCAAAAGAAAATGATAAAAATGCCAAGGGATTCCTCTATTTCTTTTGATCTCATGAGAAGGTAAAGAAGGCTTAAATTTTCCTCCCCTCTTATTGTCATCAAGGGACTACTGTGATTCTTGCCTTTCAGAGAATGGCATCCTTTTTTTTTTTCTTTGCCTGTTATTCTTTTAGTCTTAAAAACAAGAGGATTGAGCCTCAGTTGTTATTTGAAGTATCTTCTTAGCACCTACTTTTTAACTTAGTTTTCACTACAGTTTTTCCACTTGTTACTATGTCTTGCTATTTTTATGTATATATGGATTTACTTTTGTACCATTTTGGAATTTTCATTGTTTTCACTTACAGAATAGAGAAAGAATCTAGTTTTTGAGGCCAAATGAATTTGTAAGGCTTTATAATTAATAACAACTGTACACATGAGCTAATCAATACTCTAATTTTAAAATGTAAAATATATAAATACTACTCTCTGTGAGTATGTTTGTAAAGGAGTGAGAAACACAAAATTTAGGAGAGTGGCTACTTGGTAGTGGGTAGGTGACAGGGTTTAGGGCATATGAGTCTATAGAAGTATTTAGAAATTATTGGTTTACTTCTCATCTTGAGTTATGTGGGCATAGGTGTTTATTACATTAGTAAAATATAAAGAAGAGGCCCACGCACTCGGCACTGAAGAGAAATGAATAAAGATTGTTAATGATCTGATTCTTTGTAATCAGTGCCCTGTTGTGGAGAAGAGAAAGATGCAGGCAAGAGAAACTGAATATGGCTGACTTGACTGAGTCAGAAATGGAAATCAGAATTAGAGGTTTATAGTGCAGAGATAAAAGGAGG
This sequence comes from Craseonycteris thonglongyai, assembly GCA_004027555.1. Classification (NCBI taxonomy): domain Eukaryota; kingdom Metazoa; phylum Chordata; class Mammalia; order Chiroptera; family Craseonycteridae; genus Craseonycteris; species Craseonycteris thonglongyai. The sequence continues at coordinate 27,933 of PVKE010005447.1, forward strand.
GATCTTTTTCTCTATATATTTTGCCTCAAAAACTTTTTTATCTATGCCTTAATTTGTTCATGTTTTAAACTTAATAGTGTTAAATCAGTTCTGTGTTTTTGAAGGCGTGTGTGTGTGTGTGTGTGTGTGTGTGTGTATTTCTCTAACCAGAACAATGACTACATACATAGAGCAAACATCTGCTCTTGGTATTTTTATTGATATTATTAGAAGGGCTACCATAGTATGATCTCAAGTTAATCATCTAACCTTATACATGGTTTTATAGTTTTTCAAATGTAAGTAATACTGTTTAACCTACCTCACAGAACTATCATGAAAAAATGAAGCAAAATGTAATTTTGTTTTGGGAATTTTCACTAATAAAGTGGCTCAAATGATCTGTGTCAAGAGGCAGCCCCATGACCTCTGCTTCACCACTGGCAGGAGGAAAGAAGTGGCTCTAAAACTCTTGATATCTTCCCATATCATCATCATCTCCCTGTTCCCCTCACACTATACTGGGAGTGTTGCCATCATTATCTTGAGTTCATGGGACTAAGTTCCTTCTGTCCTTTATCCTTGTTTACCTCAATCACCATAAAGCCCAAAGGTCATCTGTCCTTTTTACCCTGGCCTCCTAGAGTATTTGTTCATGTGTTGAACTTTCACATATCTCTATTAATTCCCCTACTCCCTCCACTATTCATCCAGTTCCTGAAACCCTTTGACTGGACCCCTGGGAAGTCACTGTCTGTCATCTGCAATACTTTGTATATCCTCAGTCTGTTCTAGAATGTTCTTTTATCTTTTCTCTTTGTTGCAATCTTTCTTAGTTAATATTATTCTGCTTTTGAAGATTAGATTTTTATCTCATAGTTTTCTGTAGTACCACTACTTTCACACCTCCTATTAGCTAAAGATGTTGAACATCTTTCATGTGGTTACATGAAGTCCCTATATTTTCTTTGGTGATATATTTATGTTGTATTTAGAAAGTTCTTTATATACTAATAACGGTGATTAAAGTCTTTTGTTGGATGTATGATTTGCAAATATGTGTTTCTGTCCACAGTTTATATTTTCATCTCAATTTAAATGAAGTCCAAATAATTTTATTTTCAAATGAGATTATTTTCTCTGGAATATTTTGCCACATAGTAGTAGAGATCCATCTATAGTACAGTATTAACCTTGATATTCTATGTATTGCTTCTCATTTTGCAAATATTGCTATGCTTTTACTTGGTAGAAAGAATATTACTCAGCAAGATTTATTTCCCTGAGGTCTGTAAATCTTTAAAGGAACTGGATAAATACCCAAAGTTTACTAGTATTTTTCTGGGTGGCATAAGAGGTCTTACATCTTTTTAGAAGAGGATATAATTACCTGTCATGTTGAAAGACCAACCCTAGCATTTGACCAGGCGGTAGCATTCTTTTGGCTAGAATTAAGCGGTTATGCATATGTGTTATTGGGTGTATGCTGTAAGTAGCATATGGTTGTGTGGGCAGATAAACTAGGGGGTATGTACATGTTAACACAAATTTATTATAAAATTTCCTTGTGTTTGAAGTAGTTTTTTTCTAGGCATATATTGAATATACATCTAAATACAAGTGTTTGCAGTATGTATGTTGGTTGATACAATATTAGTGTTTTTAATTTATCTTAATGCTGCCTTGATTCTAACCACATTATTCTATCAGAGTTTTTCTAAATCATGCAAGCGTGGTGTGATTTATTTTAAAAGGCATTTTGGTGGCTATTTAATATATAGGCTCTGACATGGTTACTGAAAGAGTATATTATAGTATTTTTGAAAATATATTCATATACTTAAAAATTAGAGATTTGTCATGTCAGCACCTTAGGTAGCTTCTCATACACAAATATTTATTGGTGCTGAAAATGAACCTTAATACTAATTTTTGGTAATTTATTTAGAAGATAATTCCTCCAAAACTCTATGGTCTAGAGCAGGGGCGGGCAATTGTTTTGGTTTGGGGGCCGCTTTGTGGAAACAAAGGTTAGTGGAGGGCCACACCTTTTAAAATGATTGCATTTATTAGTTAACTTTGCATTTCAGAAAAGATATAAATTATATCGTAAAAATCTGCTGTCTTGGCGGGCCGCAAAAAAACCTGTAGCGGGCCGCAGTTTGCCCACCCCTGGTCTAGAGCTTCCTATCATACGCTGTAGCCACTCACATGACGGTGAAGGGAGTGAATTGAGGTTCTTTATAAGTGGTCTGTAACTTTTTTGGCCCCGGGGACCAGTTTCATGGAAGACAGTTTTACTATGGACTAGGGGGTGGGATGGTTTTGGGATGATTCACATTCATTACATTTATTGTGCACTTTATTTCTATTGTTATTACATTATAATATATAATGAAATAATTATACAGATCACCATAATACAGAATCAGTGAGAGCCCTGAGCTTATTTTCCTGCAACTAATTAGTCCCTCACAAGGCAAGTGCACAGTGCGAGAAAGAGGCTTGAACGGAAGTGGTAACTCTATAGCACAGACTAAAATAAGTGTCGCATTCTGACTTAAAGCCTGTCACCAGATGCAGCTGTCCAATTGAAGTACATCAACTCACTTGCCACTATAAAGCCCGGCACCAGATGCAGCTGAATTGTCACTTTCCACTCACTGATAGGGTTTTGATATGAGTGCAGGCAATTGATTTATTATGGTCTCTGTGTAGTCAAACCTCTCTGCTAAGGTTCATCTGTATTTGTAGCCACTCTCCAGCACTAATATCACTGCTTCAGCTCCACCTCAGATCACCAGACATTAGATTCTCATAAGAAGTGTGCAACCTTAGCTCCCTCACAAGCATAGTTCACAATAGGGCTTGCGTTCCTATGATAATCTAATGCCACTGCTGATCTGACAGGAGGTAGAGCTCAGGCAGTGTTGCAGGTGATGGCGAGCAACTGTGAATACAGATGAAGTTTCACTCACTTGCCCACCACTCACTTCCTGCTGTGAAGCCCAGTTCCTAACAGGCCACGGACTGTTAACGGTCCATAGCCTGGGGGTTGGGGACCCCTGCTTTATATCTTCCTTAGAGCTGTAGCTAATGTAGTGCATTTTTTGAGATACTCTTTTAAGCTAATTATAAGGTATCTGTAGATATTTTGTTAGATATACATAAAAATGCTTTAAGTGTTGGTTCTTTTAAGTTAATTTTAACACCATTTGACAAATATTATTTTGGTGGATTTTTTTTTTTTTAAGATTTATTTTTATTGTTTTTGACAGAGAGAGAGATACAGAGACAGAGACAGAGAGAAGAGGAAGGGCCCAGAACAGTCTCCATAGTTGCACATCATTCGTTTTTCCACATAGTTTCATTCCACAGGTGGGAGTGAGGCTGCACAGGGCAGGAACAGGGCCGGAGTCTCACCCTGGTGAGAACTGAACTGGGGCACTCCGCAGTTCAGCATATGGGTCCGCACGGCCGGGGCTGGGATTCGATCCTTGGTCCCCAGGGCTGCAAAGTGAGCGCTTAACCCACTGAGCCATCCCGGCTTCCCCCAGTTTGCCTATTCTTGATGATGATGTGTATATCAGTATATCTTCCTTTTGTACTCTTCAGTAATATTCTATTGTATGAATATACTAAATTATCCATTTTCCTGTTGATAGAATTTGGGTTGAATAGAGTTTTGAGCTATTATGAGTAAAGCTTACTATAAGCAGTCTCATACAAGTCTTTTTATGTCATAGGGTTTGAGCCACCATTTGAATGTGCTAAGAGAGATAAATTAATTTTTAGAACTTGTATTATATGATGCTTATTTAAGTTCTTTGAAGAAAGATAAATTAGGATGAGGAGCTAGAGCTGACTAGAATCTGTTTTATTCTGACCTAAAAAAAGTATAAAAATGGAGCTATGTAGATAACTAGGGCATCACTGGGTATTTCCAAGCACAAAGCTGGAAATGCAGCATTCCTGATGCAGGAGTATACTTGGCATATTCCACTGTGGGTGATCCAGGTGGAGAGAGTTAAGTCAAAGAGATACTGGCATCATGGTAGAAAGAGCAAGAGAAGAGTCAAGGATGTGAACAATATATTATAATTATTTTTTAAAAGATTTATTTTCTTTTTTTTTTGATAGAGAGAGACAGAGAGAAGGGGGAGGGCCCAGAGCAGTCTCCATAGTTGACAGCATTAGTTTTCCATATAGTTTCACTCCACAGGTGGGCACGGGGGCTTAGCAGAACAGGAACTGAACTGGGAGCCTCCCTCATAGGCTCCGGCAAGAACTGAACTGGGAGCACACCCCAGCTCAGCATATGGGTTCACAGGGGCTGGGGCTGGAACTTGATCTTCGGGCTCCAGGGCTGCAAAGCGAGCACTTAACCCGCTGAGCCATCCCAGCTTCCCTATTTTTTTTAAGCAGAAAGTTAGATGAGTGGATTCACTAGACTAGAGTTGTCAGCAACTCTAATAAAGCTTATTGGGTTATTGCATGTTGTAGCACATTGTGAGGTATTGGTACTTAACCTCTACTTTACAGATAAGAGAATTAAAGCTCTAAGGAGTTAAATACATTAGCCTTTATCAATAATTTTTTTTTAAAGATTTATTTTATTGATTTTTGACAGAGACAAACAGAGACAGAGACAGACAGAGAGAAGGGGGAGGGCCCAGAGCAGTCTCCATAGTTGACATTAGTTTTCCACATAATGGTAGTTTCACTCCACAGGCGGGCACAGGGTTGCGCAGGGCACGAACTGGGCCGGGAGCCTCCCACATAGGTCCCGGCAAGAACTGAACTAGGGGCACACCCCAGTTTAGCATGTGGGTCCGCGTGGGCCGGGGCCGGGATGAAGAAATGTCTTTAACATTTTAAACTATTTAAAGTCACTGTGGAGGCTAAGTATATACAGATATTTTTTATATTTGAGGCAAATGGTAAAGGTGTCTTTGGTGGTCATATTTAGATAAAACTGTTGAAGGCAATAGATTTCTTACCTATTTCCTGTGGTTGGTTGGTGGTACCTGCAGCCTATGTATTTTTTTTCTTTCTATTTCTCCATCCTTACTTTTTTCTTCATTTCTATATTATCCAATTTATAATGGAGATTATTTTGTAGCTCACAATAGAAAGTTTTGTTACAAAATAGAAATTTTTAGTGGGGGAAAAATCTCAACAGAATCTAAAATTACACACAGTAAAATTTATTGACTGTAAATTTCTAATAGGGCATACTTTCCAGCTAAAACTTAAATTATATGACTACAACTTGAAGCTCACATTAAGAGAATCTATAAGGAAGACTAGACATGGACAGAATGATGGAATTAAGTATTTTCTTAAAATTATTTCAGTAAAAAAAAAAAAAAAAAAATGAAACCGGAGACTTGGAAATGGTTTAACTGATAAAATGTGTAAAGTTGTTTAATGGAATTTTTCTGCAAAAGACTTTCCCAGCCAACATTCATTACTATTAGCATACTTTTGTGTAAAATATTTATATTTAAGACATCATCCTTAACATCAAAAGAGTAGAGTTGGAATATTTCATTATTGGTTGGATTTTTATTTGCATCTGGATCTGCTTTTGGGTCCTCACAGAAGTGGTTTCTACTTGATATCTTGAAATCTTTAAGGCTGATTTATGAGTTTAAACTCTTTGGTTTAAATGAGTTTACAATGGTATGTATGGTGGGGGACATTATTTGACATTTTCTGACATGCAAACTGTCTTGAATTTTGTTGAGAGGGAGAGGAGTTGTGACTTGGTCGGCAAGCCTGTTTTCATTACTTTAATTGTGCGATTTATTAGGATTTTAAGCTTTTTATAAATGTTTTAGTGTTACAGGACAGAATTAAAAGGATTTAGAATAAAAGGAGTTTAACAAAAGGACTTTGCAACAGGATTGCAATAGTTTTTATATTTAATGGATTTGGCTAGCTGCTTTTCATTTCAATCATCATGCTGCATTCTGTTAAATGCTGCAGAACAGGTGTGTGTAACGTCATTGTCTATTGTACATGCAAATAAACACAATTTTATATATAAAAGTTAATCCTCTGCAATTTGGAGGATTACATTATGGAAGGGTGATGACTCCATTAGGCATCATGGAGAGTACATGCTACTATTTATACTGCCTGAAAAATCAGGTTAATAGCCACAGTGTTCCTGAGATTGTAGAATTTTTATGCTAACACTTTAAAAATTGTATTTATTCAAACCATCCACAATGAAATTATTTAAAACAGAGTTAAGGTTTTGTAACATAGTTTTCTAACTCTGAATTTAGAATTTTTTTAGTGAAGATCAGGCCTCATAAAGTTGGAGGTTTTATTATTTGGAGGTTTATTATATGTTTGCTTATTGTAGACTGGTTCTTTCTATATGCATGGTTTACTAGTAGGTGTTTCTGGGGTGTGCTGTGCTTAAATTAGGGCTTTATTTTGTAGTTTAAATTTCTTTGCTTGGTTTCCTTCTCTGAATATCCGTGGATAGTATAAATCTTTAGTAAGTATCAGGTGGCTGACCTTCTTTAGAGCAACATTGGCGACACTGATGTGTAATCCATTAAGTCAACTGAAACTGATGGAGTTCTTTAAATCAGGTTTGAGAAGCGCAAAAACAATCAAACCATTCTTATCAATATTAATTGCATTTTTTTTTAAAATATATTTTTGTTTATTTATTTATTTTTGACAGAGAGAGTGAGAGAGAGAGAGATACAGAGACAGAGAGAGAACTGAACTGCGGGAGCTCCCAGCTCAGCATATGGGTCCGCACGGGCCGGGGCCGGGACTCGATCTCCGGTCCCCGGCGCTGCAAAGTGAGTGCCTAACCCACTGAGCCATCCCAGCTTCCCCTAATTGCATTTTAAGGCCATGATATTTCATTCATCAAAATATCAGATTGGTATGTTTAATACAGGTACAAACCTTAAAAATCTTGCAGACACCAGGAAGTAGGAAGAAAATAGTTATTGTTAGAAGTTGAAGGTGAAATAGATAGGAGGGAAGAAATGGACTTGTGTATTTTAAGTTCAGTTATAATTAATTTAGAACATAAATATTGTCAGCTTTGGATCAGTTAATTTTTAACTTGCTGCTTTGTTCAAGTCATATTGTTACCTGTGAAATCTGTTTTATTTGTTTAGCAGTGGTAACAGTCCACAGTCCACAGTAAATTAATGATTTATAAAGACTGAAACACTGATCATTATAGATCCTCAAATTTTTAAATATTATAAAGAACTTTATTCATAAACATTGATTGTGTTTTTAGTTTTGATCTTTAGCATATTCTGGTATTGATAATGTAATCTGTTAAGGGATAATAGAACTTGCCTTAACTTATTTCGTATAATTATTATATTCATAATTTAAAAGTATTGCATCATGTCCTGTTACAACCTAAATTTTTAGCCATTAACTTGTCTTCTGTGTATTAAAACCTCATTATTTTTGGAGGGATCTATTAAAATAGATTATTAATGTTACAGTTGCATTTTTCCATCAAGTGAAGAAATGAAACATTGAGTGCTGAAGTCCCCTGGCTACTTCTTCCAAATATTATTTCCACCTTAAACCCCTAAGAGGTATATCTTGAAATTGGCGTTTACGTGTTTATGCATTTTGTATTTTTTTTCAAAAATTTATTTTATTGGTTGGGAAAAGGTAAGAGAGAGAGAGAACGAGAGAGAATGGGTGAGAACCCCGTCTCCATAGTTGTACATCATTTGTTGTGACATAGTTTCATTCCACACAGGTGGATGTGGGGCCTTCTGGGGTGGAAACAAAACTGGTGGCCTCCTGCATGGAAAGTGAGAACCTTTGCCACGGGGCTCAGTGGTTACCAGTTGTGCCAAAGTTCAGCACATATGTTTGCACGGGCCGGGGCTGGGATATGATCCCCAAACCTCATGGTTGCAAGGCAAGTGCTCAGTCTGCTGAGCTATCCCAGCATCCTCTGCATTTAGTATTTAATGTAAGTAAATATCTGTGTATGTATGGAGTGTTCAGAAACTTCATGGAATTGGGGTGGGGTGATGGGAGAGGTGGGAAATACTTGTGCACACAGTTTGATTGTGTTATTATTACTGTATGTGCCAAATTTCAGTCTACTTGCATCCATGTTCTTTCAGATATTGCCAAAGAAGCAATTCAGATATGAAGAAAAGCCCAAGTATGGATAAAATTGAATTTTGTCCTGTCATACAGTTTCTCACAAAATAAGGGAAAACACCTCAAAGCATTTTGGAAGAGGTGTTAGCAATTCATGGGACTGTTGCCCTGGGAAATCCATGCTTTACAAGTGGCAAAGCCTTTTCAAGCAAGGCAGAGTCTATTGAAGACACTGCTGTCTGGGACGCCCTGTTGAGGTCTCTTCCTGACATTGTCCAAAACATTGAAAACTTGTAGTTGAAGATGCAGATGGAATAAAAAGCAACTTGCAGAAATGGGTGGAGTATCATCTACACCCTTTCTGAATATTCTCCATCAGCATCTAAGGATTCAAAATTCAGTGTCACAGTAGTTTATGGACCTCTGCAGAGACAACAAAGATGAAGTTTTAAACCGGATTGTCACCGGAGATGAAAGTTGAGTTCATCATTATGAGCCTGAGTCAAAGCAGGAGTCCATGCAGTGGCATGAAAAGGGCACGTCACCCTTAAGATGTTCAAGGTGTGGCAACCAGCTAGAAAAATCATGGCTCTTGTTTTTTGGGGTATGTAGGGTATCCTGCTGATCTATTATAACGATAAGGGTGTCACAATAACTGGAGAGTGCTATTGAAGTCTGCTGGAACAGTTAAAAGAATCTGAAGAAGAAAATAAGAGGGAACTGGACCATTAGGGGTGCTGCTTTTGCTTAACAACGTGTCTGCACTCAAGAACAGTGTTGTGTTGACTGCTCTTCATGACTGTGGCTTCCCAATGTTAAACCACCCTCCCTACAGTCCAGACCTGGCTCCATCGGATGCTTATTTGTTCCCAAATATGAAAAAACAGCTTTAGGGAAGAGATTTATAGATGATAAAGAGAGTAAAGCTGTAATTTTGTGTATTTTGAAGGCAAAACATAATTTTTTGTGAACATATAAATAAACTTACTGAAAGAATTGAAGTCTGTGGCTAGTCTTCTCATTCTTTTGACATACTATGTACTTTTCTAAGGAGCAAAAAAATCACATTTTAGTATACAGAAAAACTTTTATAAAAGTCTTCCCATGGAGTTTCTTCTTTATTCTATCATCTAGGGCAACTTTCTGAAATATTATAGATATACAGGAATGTGTAAAAAATAGTACAGAGAGGTCCTGTGTACCCTTCAACCAACTTTTCCCAGTGCTACCATCTTATATAAGTATAGAACAATATAAAACTCAGAAAATGAACAGTGGTGGAATGTGTGCACATTGTTCCATGCCATTTTTATCACATGTGTAGATTGATATGACTACCCTCACAATCAAGGTACAGATCTAGTTCATCACTACAGTTATCTTTCCTCATGCTGTCTCCTACTGTCTCTAACCTTTGGGAACCACCAATCTGTCATTTCAAGATTGTTACATAATGAATCACATACCATGTGAAGTCTTGAGATTGCCCTTTTCAGTTAAAAAATGTTTTAGTGGTATATCCATGTTGTTTAGTGTATCAACAGTAAGTTCATTTTTAATATTGATTGGTATTAGTATGGAGATATAATTTATCTGTGGAAAAACATCTGAGATGATTTCACCTTTTAGCTGTTACAAATAAACCTGCTGTGATTATTTGTGTGGATATACGTTTTAGTTTCTCTGGGATATATGCCTAGTACTGTGATTGCTGGGATGTATTATATGATAAGTGCATTTTTATTTTTATATATTTTAAAGAAACTGCCAAACTCTTTTCCAGAGGGACTATCCTATTTTACATTTCCTCCAGAAATATATGAAAGATCTATTTTCTCTGCATCTTTGCCAACTTTTGCTATTGTCATGACTTTTTGTTTTAGTCATTGTAATAGGTGTGTAATGATGTCTTATTTTGGTTTAAATTACATTGTCCTAATGGCTTGTGATATTGAAAATCTTGTTATTTTTTATTTGCCATCCATATCTTCTTTTCTTTGAAATATCTCCCCTCTTACACTCATTTTCTGATTGGATTATGTGTTCCTTTTTCTTTTTTTGGTTGCTTTTTTACTTCATGTGTTATAGATATGAGCCTTTTGTTAGATATGTGTTTTGTTTTTTGTTTTTAAAAACAATCCTTTTTTAAAATATATATATATATTTATTTATTTATTTTTGACAGAGAGAGAGAGAGAGAGAGAGAGAGAGAGAGATACAGAGAGATACAGAGAGAGAACTGAGCTGGGAGAGCTCCCAGCCCAGCACATGGTTCCGCACGGGCCAGAGCCGGGATTTGATCCTCGGTCTCCGGCGCTGCAAAGTGAGCGCTCAACCCACTGAGCCATCCATCCCGGCTTCCCCATGTGTTTTGCATGTATTTTTTTCCCCAGTGTGTAGCGTGTTTTTTATTTTAATTAAACCTCATTGTTTTTTTTTTTTGCCTTACAGATCATACTTTTTGGTGTCATGTCTGAGATTTCTTCACCATACCCTCGGTCCTGCAATTTTCTTCTAAAGTTGTATAGGTTTACATTTAAGTCTTTAATCCATTTTGAGTTATTTTTGGATAAAGTGTGAGGTATAGGTTCGATTTTACTTTTTTCTTATAGATGTTCAGTTGCTCCAGGACCATTTGTTGAAAAGCCTCCTTTTCTTCTGTTGAATCACTTTTACACCTTTATCAGAAATCAACTGGCCATATCTGTGTGGGCCCATTAGTGGGTTCTTTCCTGTTCCCTTATCTACATATCTTTTTATTTCTTTTTTCAGTATTTTGTAGTATTCAGTATATAAGCCCTGGACATATTTTGTTAGATGTATACCTGAGCATTTAATTTCTTTTTTGAGTAATTATAAAAGATACTATATTTTTAATCTTGGTTTCTTTTTTTTTAATTTTTATTTATTTATTTATTTTTGACAAGGAGAGAGAGAGATACAGAGACAGAGACAGAGAGAGAACTAAACTGGGGGAGCTCCCAGTTCAGCATATGGTTCCGCACGGGCCAGGGCCGGGATTCGATCCCTGGTCCCCAGCGCTGCAAAGTTAGCGCTCAACCCACTGAGCCATCCCGGCTTCCCCTAATCTTGGTTTCTGTATGTTTACTGCTACTATATAGAAATACAAATGATTTTTGTATGTTAGTCTTCTCTGACCTTGCTAAACTAGCTCACTTATTAGCTCTAGGTGGCTTTTTCTTGGTGGTTGTTGATTCCTTGGGATTTTCTATGTCTCAGTCATGTTATGTAAATAAGGAGTTTTATTTCTTTCTTTCTTATTTGTATGCTTTTTAATTTTTTTTCTTTCTTTGACTTACTGCCTTGGCTAGAACTTCTAGTATTATGTTAAATAGCGATGGTGAAAGTGGACATGCCTGTTCATGACCTTAGGGAGAAAACAATACAGTTTGTATGATGTTAGCTGTAGATTTTTGTGATGAGTTATGGAATACCTAAAGCAACCACTGAATTCCTGACCCTTCAAACAACCTAATTTTTCTCCATAGAGGCTTGTACAAGCCTCTGTCCTGAAATGATACACACTGGGGTTGATCTATGAATCTAGTGTGTTAGATGCTCAAGGGCTTATTAACTTGTATTTTCTGTCCTGGAAAAATATTTTGAAATATTTCATGTATGAATTCTTCCTGTGTATTTTCTCTGTTCTTTCTTTTTGGAACTCCTATATATATATATTTGACCTTTAACAATGTGTGTGTGTGCACGCACACATGTGCGCACGCTCACTGTTTTCCTTCTTTTGGGTTTTTGCTCTACTTTCTGGGAAATTTTCTGTTTTACCTCCAACCCTTGCAGTGAATTTATTAAATATAATCTAGTTTTTTTAATTTGCAAGAGCTTTCTTTTATTCTGAGACCATTTTTTCATTGCATTCTTGTAATCTTTCATACCTGAAATATCTTCTCATGTCTTGGAAGATTATTGATACTATTTGTTATTTTTGATCTTTTTCTTCCTGCATCAAGTTAACCACTTTTGTAGATGATTGTTAGCACTTGGTTGTCTGCGTATATTTGCAAGTAACAAACTAAAAGTTCTGTGTATGTGTTTGTCAACTTTTTACTTTTTTGTTTGGTGATTTGATTGTGGTGTTTGCTGGAGCCTTCTGATTGACAGTGTCTTTCAGGCTTTCTTTATGGACTGACATTTAAAATTCTCCAGAAAAGACTTACAAGCTCCTTTATAAACTCCTACCTAACTTTACTGGGATAATTCTCACATGTACCTGGTATTATCAGGTGTCAAGTAGTTTTCTTTTTCCCCAGGCTGGCTTGATCTTGTATTTAGGGCTTCCAATTTAGTCATCACTCATCTATTTCTAGAACTTGCTGGCATACTACGTGTTTTTAACCCCCTTTTGATTTAGCATATGCTTACTGGAATTTTCAGAAGTGATAAAATGGAATGCATGTTTTCAGTCTATCAGCTTATCTCAGAAGTTGAAATAACCACTTACTTGTCTCTTCTGGCATTTACCTCCTTACTTAAAAAAAAAGCAGTTAAATTTATAGGGGGAGTTAATATATTCATATGGTTTGAAAACTAAAAAGTATAAAACATGTATATAATGAATATTCTTCTCCCATTTTTGTTCCCTGTTGTGTCCATTTCCATTCTCCCTCCCATAGCCAACCATTACGGCAGTTAAGATTTTTTCATGTATTGTTACAGTGTGCGTGATCATGCATATATGCAAATAAGTGTTTCTCTTTGTTTTATAAAGTTGGGATATTATTTTTCTTTTATTGTATATGGGATAATATTTTTCTATGATTGTATATCTTCTTGTTCTCATTTTATATTTTGGATCTCTTCATTCTTTTACAGCTGTAGGAAATATGACATTATATATTTGGATTTTATTTGTCATCTATTATACATAATACTATAATTAATAATCATGTATATAAGTTATTTTCCACATGGTTCTGTATATTTGTAGGATGAAATCTTAGCAGTGATACTTTTCTATTAAAGGGTATTAAAGAGTTTATCATTTTGATTGATATGGTCAGAGAATTTTACTAATATTTGGAATTGTTTTCAAGCTTTTAGGTAAAGGTCATTATATATGTCAATATAGTTAAAAATTTTTAAATGGAAAATTTCTAACTTATTTAAAAATAGTGAAAATAGTATGATGATCTCTAAAACCCATCACTTACCATTTTATTGCTAATCTTGTTTTATTAGTATCTATTCCCCTCTCCAGAATATTTTGATCGACATGATAGATACCAGTTTATTGGTTAATGTATCAGTATTTATTCTTGAAAGATAAGGGATGTTAAACATATAACCATAGTACCATATCACTTCTAAGAGATTAACAAGTTTCAGTATAGCTTTAAGTATAATTTCTCTCATGTGTGCAGTTGAGCATCTTTTTAGTGGTTTAGAGCCATTTGTATTTCCTGACTTCATTTCTCTGCTTGTTGCAGCTATTATATTGGTTTCATATCCAGTAATTTTGTTGAGTCCATTTATTATTATCCTGACTTAAGACTTCCAAAATAGGGTTGAATGGGAGCAGTTACATTGAGCGGTTATATTGTGTTATTCCTGATTTTAATGGGAATGTTTTGAGGCATTACTAATGATATTTGTTTAAGGTCTTTTGTAGACAATCATTATTGGTGTAAGAAAACTTATTTTTAAGGGATTTTTTTTTTTAAATTTTTTTGAGAGAGAGAGAGAGACAGAGACAGACACAGACAGAGACAGAGACAGAGAGAGAACTGAACTGGGGGAGCTCCCCAGTTCAGCATATGGTTCCGCAGGGGCCGGGGCCGGGACTCGATCCTCGGTCCCCAGCGCTGCAAAGTGAGCGCTTAACCCACTGAGCCATCCCGGCTTCCCCAGAAAACTTATTTTTGTTGTTTAATTTTGTTCTTACGACTAGGTGTATAATTTAATCGAATGCTTTCTCTGCTGAAATGTTTATATGATTAATTACATTAATAGGTTTCATAAAGTTATTACTATTACTTGGGTAAATTCCACTTGTTTGAAAGATTTTTTAAGAATACATTGCTATTCAGTCTACTGATATTTTTAAAAAGATTTTTGACATTTATATCTATTGAGAATGACCTATAGTTTTATAACGTTCCTGTCCTGACCTACTGTTATATAGTATTGACATCAAGATTATACTAGTTCTAGGTAAATAGTTGATGGAACTCTGGGTGATTTTTTGATCTCCTGTGAATAAGTATAAGATTGAAGTTGATGCTAATTAAAAAAAGAAGATATTTTAAATTCAGGTTCAATTTAAAAAAATAGTTATAGGTTTTTATAGTTCTATTTTTTTAGTCAGAAATAGAAATTACATAATTTATACTGAATGTTTTGCTATCACTTTTTAGTAGTAAATATTTTGAGAGCATGAAAATAATGGAAACTATATAAGAATATGTCTCAAAGTTTTACTTTACATTTTACTTTATGTTCCTTACCAGGTCCTCAAAAGTGTGACAACTTTGCTGAAAAAAGGCCCCTGCTGGGTATTTGTAAGAGCACTGGATCTTCTGGGTAAGGAAATTTAAAAAATCTTTTGAACCACTATTGAAATTTTATTTTCTTATTCTATAGGTGGAACTTTTTCACACTAATGATCATAATTATGATGGCTACTATCTTTTCAGTTAGTGTATCTTCTCAACTGTTGCTCCTAGCTTCAAGGAAAGCCAGGATATGATTGTGGTTTTGTTCGTAAGGAAGATGATTGAAATGGATGGTGGGTTTGACAGCCAGTAGCCCCTGTATATGCTTTCAGCTCATAAGTGTACCCTTTAGATCTTGGGTATAGTGGAGAAGGGAAGAATGTATAAATGGTATAACATGATTAGATCTGAGTCTTGATTGTGGCTCTCTAGGGAAGTGGTTTGACTACATGTGTTGTTACAAGTGTAAAATTTGGGGTTGAAATAAGTAAAAATTTACTGTGTATTGTATGGGATAAGTATACAAAGGCATGAAAACCCAATCTTTGCCCCAAAGATTTAAGAGTGTGGCTGGAAAAAAAGGTTTGGCACACAAAAAATAATTATGAGCTAATTATATGAGAATGTGGAGGTCAGTGTGCATGGATTAAGGCCTCAGGAAGAAGGAACAGCATGCTGGATTGAAGGAATGGAAAATTTTGCAGTACATGTGGAAAAATAAGGACTTCTAAAGTAGATTATAAAACTATAGAAGAACAGAAACTACACCTAGGAATGATGGGAGCTTGGGACTTAGAACTAAAATCATCTGTAAAACAAGCAAAAATAACCATTTCAGTGCTGTGGAATCAGCCAATGGCTTATAGCAATCTGAAAAGTGTTTATGTTTGAGAAACGAGCAAGTTTTTATTAATAACTGAAAATCTCTGGCATTCATGCCTGGAGCTGCTCCCATTTCACCCTATGCTTTCCACTTTTAACTTGGTTGATTTTTTAAGAGTCAGAAAGGTCATGAGGACTAGCAGTTTCCCTTTTGGTTGGAAGATGCTCATTCAATTTGGAGTGGCAGATGTTGCCATGCCCAGTGTCATTGTCCATGGATGTTACTGTCTGGGAGCATGTAAGTTGTGAGGGTATGGCTCTTTTTGCTTAAAGTTATGGTTAGCCGAGGCTCATGTAATTTATGTGCAGAAGAGATATGAAAGGGTCCAGAGGAAACTAAAATCTGGGGAGACTTGAAAATCTTTTGAATGTGGGATGGGCTGCACTACCCACACACAAATTTTTTTTTGGAAAGGGTGATAGCCTTTGATTCAAAGTATTTGAATAAATTCTGCTGAATCGTTGGCTAACCACTAAGCTACATAGATACAGGGGCAAACCCCCAGGTAACCAGGCTTTAAAATAAAAACAAGAATTAAAGAAAAGTAAAACTGAGCAGAGGTATTAGTAACTGTACATTGTGGAAGAAGACAGATTTCCAGAGTTATTATGCCATATTATATAAAATGTTTAGTTTTCAACATAAAATTATGACATTCTAAGAAACAGGAAAATGTGATATATTGAGAAAAGGTGGCAGGTAATGTTAAATATTATAGGCAAGGATAGTGAAGCAGCTATTATAAATATGTTCCAAGAACTAAATGAGCCATGTGTCTAGAAATAAAGGAAAGTATGGTAACAATGACTAAACAAATAGAGAATCCCCATAAGGAGTTAGAAATTATAGAAAAACCAAATGGACATTTTGGAGTTGAAGAGATACAAAAAGTGAGATAGATACCAGACTTACTAGGGGAAACTCAATACCATATTCAAGTCAGCAGATTAATCAGAGAACTGATGTGTTAACAAGGGAGCTGAGAGAGATACAAGAGCCATAGAGAAGAGGGTAAGCTATTCTGCTGAAGGGAAACTTTGTGGCTTTCACTTTTCCTGATGTTTAGGTCTCTGTAATTCAAGTACATAAAGTCCGGTGGAAGCCCTTTAAAAAAATGTTTGTGGAAGGCACTCAGCTACCTGCTGGGTTTGGCTTGTAGTTTTTGAAAGATTTTCCATTCCTTATCATCCCTGAAAACTGTATTATTAAGGAGATGATTTTTGTTTCTATAATATTTATTTATTGAGATATCATGTTATCAAAAATAAGGAAAAAAAGGAAGGGTAAGGTATACGGCGATCTTACTTAGTTGGTGATAAGACCATTTACTGAGGAATGAATTATTAGTATATTAGTCAAGGTTCTTCAGAGAAACAATCAAAAGGATGGTGTGTGTGTGTGTGTGTGTGTGTGTGTGTGTGTGTATGTGTGTATGTATGTATGTGTATGAGTAGGTTTAGAGAGTTAAAGAGATTTTAAGAATTTGGCTCATATAGGTGTGAAGGCTGGAGTTTAAAAAATTTGGAAACTGAAGAAAGTTGTAATTCCATTTTGGATACAGAATTCCCTCTTCCTCCTAGGAGGTGTTTTGCTTTTTTTTAAATATATTTTTTTTAAGATTTATTTTTATTGTTTGACAGAGAGAGACAGAGAGAAGGGGAAGGGCCCAGAGCAGTCTCCACATCTCCACAAAACTAATGTGCATTATTAGTTTTGACATGGTTTCATTCCACACAGGTGGACATGGGGCTGCGCAGGGCAGGTGCTGAACTGGGGGCCTCCTAGGTGGGAAGCACACCCTGGGTGGGGACCAAGCTGGGGGGGTCTCCCACATAAGAAACACACCTCAGTTTAGCATATGGTTCTGCGTAGGCTGGGTCTGGGACTCGATTCAAGGACTCAAGTCAAGGACTCCACGGATGCAAGACAGGTTCTCAACCTGTTGAGCTATCCTGTCTCCCCGCCCCCACTTTTTTTTCCCTGTTAAAGCTTTCAGTTGATTGGATGAATCCCACTTACGTTATGGAATGTAATCTTTACTCAGACTCTACTGATTTAAATGTTAATCCTAACTAAAAAATATCTGCACAGATACTTCTAGAATAATCTTTGGTCAAATCTGGTTGACACATAAATTTAATCACCACAGGGACAATTAATATACTCCTGATTAAAATATTAATAGCATTTGCCTATTGAAAAAGTCTATCATAGATATTAATTTTCTTCCTCTCATTTTTATTCCCTAATTTATGTCATAGTAGGGGAATCATTCTGGCAAGAGACTTCCATATGTCTGTGTTACTTCCTAGGTTGTTTTTAATAATGATTTTTAATAAATGCAAAGAAACTTTAGAATTAAGTTTATAAGTTATTTCATGCACTATAACTTCTAGGATAAGGTATCCTATTGTTACTGAATATAAGCTGTCTGTGTCCACATGCTCGTTTTTTTTCTCTTTTGTTTTATACCTTTCTAATTCAAGAGGCAGTGGATAATACTCATTTTGTTTTTACTTATTTGTTGAACTGATTATATAGCATCTTTGTCCAAATGTTTACAAGCTAAAGGCCATTTTCTTATAGGTTTTTTTTGTTTTTTTGCAAGTGGCACATTAAAATTGTTGGTGAATAGAATTTTCTCCCTAAACTGAGCAAGTGATCTGTGACTATATATATATTTTAAATGTAAGTCTGAGTGTTTGCTGTAGGTTAGTAGATGGTGATGTTGAAAATGTAAGACACTTTTAAGTAACTCCAAATTTGTATATAAAACAGAAAAATTTAGTTATAGGTGAATTCTTTTAGAATCTGTTTTCCAAATCCTGATATTAAAAAAAGAGTTACAACACAATTTTTTAAATGAGGCATGGGCTTGTTTACTATGCTAATATTAACATAGCACCAGGGACTGGAGGACAAATATCCAGTGCCTGCTTGTTACCAGGTCTGCTAAATTATTTTTTATTATGCATCATCATAATGTACCATCATTTCCATTATGTACATCAAGCCTGTGAAGGAGATTGTATTATCCTCATTTTATACATGAGGAACCTGAAGCTACAGAGGGTTTAATCACAGTGAGCTATGGATCCAGGCCTTTGCCTCACTTGCCAGTCTCCAGATTTTAAGAAACTCTCTTAATTTGAGGAACCATGTATACTGAACCTGGTTGTTGACGTCTTCTTCAAAGCTAGTTGTGCACAAAGCTTCAGGACCTCCTTTTGCCTTTGGAGAGCTACAGACATGTCTTTGCCATTCATTTCCCTGGCTGATGTGTAATTGAGCATTAGGTGCTGTGATCATTGTCAATTGCTTATATTCTTATATTAGCAATTAATACTGCTTATTAAATTATTCTTGGGAAAAGTCAGGTTTTTTGATGTATGATTTTTAATTTTTATACAGTTATAATGCCTTTTCAAAGAAGGGAAAATTGCTATGGAAATAATCCCAGTTCTTCCTCATATTTTATCCTTTAGATATAAACACATTATGCTTTAGCTCGCAGTTTTAAATACAGGTTCTTATTTCATTTTTGACAGTTGTTGACCCTTTTTCTGTTTAGAAACAAAAAAGTGTAGCTTGCTGCCGTGTTCATGTAATTTTACATGAACATGGTTTTTATGTGAAAATAAATTACAGAGGGTGCCAAAAAATGTACCGTATATACATTTTAAGAAAGGAAAAAACTGTATTAAAATTGTCATACTCCACAGTCAGTAGTTTAGTGGTTACCTGAGGCTAAAGGGAAAGGTGGGGGAAGAGCAGGGGTTGGGGTGGGGGAGAAGTTGGGAAGGGGCACCAGATATATGGTAATAGAGAGAGAGCTGATTCTGGGTGGTGAGCACATAATGCAACACATAGATGATGTAATGTAGAATTGTGTACCTGTAAACTGTGATTGTTACCAACCAATGTCACCCCAATAAATTTAACAATAAAAAACAACAACATTGAATTGTATACTTAAAATGAGTGAACTTTATAGTGTGTATATTATATATCAATAAAGCTCTTTTAATTTTTTTCTTTTTCTTTTTTTTAATTTAATTTTTTTTTTACATTTTATTTATTTATTTATTTATTTATTTATTTATTTATTTTGACAGAGGAGAGAGAGAGAGAGAGAGAGATACAGAGACAGAGAGAGAACTGAACTAGGGGAGCTCCCAGTTCAGCATATGGTTCCGCACGGGCCGGGGCCGGGACTCCATCCTCGGTCCCCGGCGCTGCAAAGTGAGTGCCTAACCCACTGAGCCATCCCGGCTTCCCCTAATTTTATTTTTTTAATAAAGCTCTTTTAAAATGTATGTTAAATGAAGTAGAATAAAATGGACTTATATAAAAAAAAAAAGGCATAATATATACCAATAACAAGATGAATACAATATACCTTTGACTTCTACAATTACAAGAGGTGCTCGAAGTGGTTACCATCAGCATCCAGACACTTCTGATTACAGTGAACTACTGCTTGAGCAATGTTGACCAAAGTGTCCACTTGTATCACTGCACATGCTGTTTCAATTTACATGCATCTCAAACTTATCATGAATGGATGCAGTTGTTAGGCATGTTGGAGGTTCTGTTGCATACTCATGCCTCCATTGTCATTGTACTACCACAAGGTTCTCAAATTTCAAATACCACTTCAAAATGGTCTTGTGCTCCTCCAAAGACAACCATGCACCCAACATTTTCTTTGACTGTCCTGCCTGTCACATGGTGATGCTAGCATTCATTTGATTAATGCCATCTTTTTTTAAAATTTTTATTTTATATATATATATATATATATTTTTTTATTTTTTCTTATTTATTTTTTTTATTTTTGACAGAGAGAGAGAGAGAGAAATACAGAGACAGAGAGAGAACTGAACTGGGGGAGCTCCCAGTTCAGCATATGGTTCCGCACAGGCCGGGGCCGGGATTCGATCCCGGGTCCCCGGAGCTGCAAAGTGAGCACTTAACCCACTGAGCCATCCCGGCTTCCCTAATGCCATCTTTTGAGTGAATGTCATACTACACATTGCTACTGTATTCAGTTCAACTTCAAAAATAGATATCTCTTAAAATGTGTATACATTTTTTTGACAGCCCTGGTATAAAAACTGTTCTTGGAGTTATTTCTAAACAGAACTTTTCTCTAATTCTAATGTAACAGAAATTTGTATCATCAGTATTTAATACTGTTTTCTCTTGTGGTAAATTTCAGAGCATGGAACTTTGGGGGGTAAGGTTAGGGCTATATAATCCACAAAATATCTCAGCGTAATGTTGCAACTGCAAAAGTGCCGCTGGTGAGTATTCTTGGGGCAAATGGGCAATGGGTTAAAATGCCACTAATTTTAATATTGTGTTGTTTTCTTCCATTCTGTGTGTGTGTGTGTGTGTGTGTGTGTGTGTGTGTTAGAGATAGAGACAGACAGAGTGTGTGAGAGGGAGAGATAGAGAAAGAGAGAGAGAGAGAGAGAGAGAGAGAGAGAGAGAGAGAGAGAGAGAGAGAGATTATTCCATAGTCATTCCAGATGAGCCATTTAAGATCTTGGAGGCATATAATGTATTCTGTGCTACTGATCTGGGGATCATCAAGTCATTGTCTTATATATGATTTGAGGGAGGGAGGGGCAGCATTGATAGTACACTAAGGAACATACACCAGAGTTCATTGTACATTGTATATTTAGCAGTCCCAGTAATGTAGCTGCTTGTGGTTAGTTAGGATCTTATTGGGTATCGTGAATAATTGCAAAAGAGTAATATTATTCAACAGATGTTGCAGAATGTTTAATCCAACATACTATCATCATGTTACACACATTACATGGATTAGAGATGTGATGTTTAAACAGAATCATAGAATACTGGAAGTGAAAAGAACCTTGAAGATCATGTAATTTAACTGTCTCATGGTAAAGATAAAGGAAATCTTGTCTATAAACTCCTATTATATGTACCCATTTGATGGCGGGAAATTCTTGTAAGAGTGAGAAAATTTCTTTATTTCATTTGGTTAGGGATCTCTTATCTTTTCTTAAAGAAATACTCTGTGGCTATATTTTCAGGATGAATTTTTTAAAAAAGATTTATTTTATTTTTTATTGTTTTTGACAGAGAATGAGAGAGACAGAGACAGAGAGAGACAGAGAGAAGGGGAAGGGCCTAGAGCAGTCTTCATAATTGTACATTATCAGCTTCCCACATAGTTTCATTTCACACAGGTGGGCATGTGGAGGGGGGCGCATAGGGCAGGAACCTTGGGTGGGGCCTCCTGCATGGGAAGCACACCTCCGTGAACTGGGGGCTGAACAGGGGGCTGAACCTGGGGTCTTCCACGTGGGAAACTCACTCCAGTGAGAACCAGACCGGAGGCCACACTCCAGTTCAGCATTATGGTCCAAACAGGCTGGGGCTGGGATTCGATCCTTGGACTTTGGGGCTGCAAAATGAGTACTTGACCTGCTGAGCCATCCCGCATTTTCTGCTTCAACTTTTTTAAGGGTTAGGATAACGTATTGTTAATAGGAGATGTCAACATGTTACCCAGCCACATCTTTAGTAGGGGATACAATTAAAATTCCTGTGTGAAACTGTTAGAACTTAAAACCGATAATGTGTTTATTACACAATTTATGACTGCTTTTTGTCATTTACATTGTCCCATTAGGTTTTTTGTTTTTTTTTCCCCCTGACTTTGTATATGTTTTGAACACAATTTTGATAATGTAAATTTTTATGCGGATACCGTCTGAGTATCTAACAGAATCTCCCACAAAGATCCACCTTGTCGACTATCAGACCAGATAAGAGAACATATCCTAGAGGAAATAATATCAACAGGATTAAAAATGAGTGCCTACAGGATGTGTAAGTCTACTCCTAAAGAGAATTGTACAATGAAACATGATACATTTGTAATTGATGTGTTTCCCTGCACAGAGGTGCCTGCTGTATAGGCAGTCACACTCTATAGAAATGAGAATGCTTTAGTAAGACATGTCTAAAGTTTCAAATAAATACATTATGTGCCCAAAAAATTATTTATATTTATTCACACGTGGGTGTTTCAATATTGACTTGTCTGAAAAATAACTGGCCACATGCGTTAGCTTCTACAAAAATACATTGGTAAACAATGTGTTAAATAGTACTAGAAGGGGGATTGCTGGAGATAATAGGTATTCAGTGTTTCTTTTTGTTAAGGAATGTCAAGGAGTCTTTACATTATGATACTAAGTGCTTCAGTTTTGACCAATTTTCATCCTATTGTTTGTGAGGTTTCATGGAATCACAGTTTTGGCTGGCATTCCTTCTACAGATGGAAAAGATCTGTATGCCATTCTTCTAGCCTTTGGTAATCCAAAAAATGGTCTTTTTCAGAATTCCTTAGCCTCCCATCAAGCAGAGTTAAGATAAAAAAACTTTAATAATTAAGCAAAAGATGATCTGTGGAGAGGATTGCATAGAGACATAGAAGAAAAAAAAGTGTTTTCTTTAGAGTTAGCTCAGTTTACTGAACTGGTTGTTATGTTCTAGGAAATTGCATTGTGTCATAAGTAGTCAGGATGTTTGAGACACTGAAAATGTATAAGAATTAAGTGAATGAAATGAGTAATGGATTAATATTATCTAACTATGAGATGACAATTAGTCTTTCACCTTATACTTTTCACACAAAGATTTCTCTTATGTCAAGTTTTATTTATTTTTTTTAAAATAATGTTATAATGTCGAGGAAAAGGTAATTGTCATCAAATATATCTCATTTTGATATTGAATGTGCACATGAAACGTTTACTTTAGTAGTAAAGTACAATTCACATTTACTTTTCTTAAAATAAATTAATTTTATTGTTGGAGAGAAAGTGAGAGATTGAGAGAGAGAGAGAGAGAGAGAAAGAGAGAGAGAAAAGAGAGAGAGAAGAGAGAGAGAAGAGGGAAGGGCCCAGAGCAGTCTTCATAGTTTTACATCGTTAGGTGTGATATGGTTTCGTTCTACACAGGTGGATGTTCGTTCACGTGGGGCGAGAACTGTTGAAGCTGAGTCACTCTGGCGGTTTATTAGTTGCACCACAGTTCAGTATATGGGGTTACATGGGCTGGGGCCGGAAATCAAACTCTAGATCTTATGATTGCAAGGCAAAAGCACTCAACTGCTGAGCTATCCCAGCATCCCCCTCTATATTTACTTTTAAATTAATGTTTATCATGTAAACTCATTTTTAGTGTTCAATTAACATATTTTTCTCTTTATCTGAAAATATGGGTTGGGATAGAATTCATTACAGGTTTTAACATTAAAAGTAATGGAAATGATTTTCCACTTAATGCCTTTTCATTTAGTGGCAGAGTTTTCAGGAACAAATTAAAGTTACTAAGTGAGGCATGCATGTTTGAGTAATTATGTTGTAGTATTGTGTTATAGTTTTCTGTTTTGTGGGATTTTGGGGGGATATGTTGATTAAGATAAAACTCTGGATTTTTTTACAGCAGTTTGTGTGGATGTTATTTGTTTTTTGTTCATGATTTTTCTGAGGCAGCATTAACAATCAGTTTTATAGAGGTTAAGGGTTGTGGTTGTACCTTGGGGCAATGGCTTTAGTTCTTTCTCTGTTTTCTGTTAAGATCCTTACGTTCTTCCACTTCAACTTTCCTTTACCACTAAGTTCCCAAGGATACATGTTCTGTCTGATCTGATTCCTCAGATTTACGTCTCTGGTCCTGCACATGTTCACATCCCCTGACTTTTGATTTTTTAGTGGCTGTGGCTTTGAGCCAAATGATCTCAGAATTTTTTTTTCTTTTTTTAAATTTAAAACATTTTCCTACTCACTTCTGGGAGTAAATCCTATGTGATTTTATCTATGCTGCCCCACTAGTAGGACCATTACATTTTCTCCTTGTTTTCTAAGTAATCCCTTCTTGGCTCTGGTCCAGCTCTGGGAATTGTGAATATTTATGATCTCCCCCCCCCACCCCCCCTTTACTTAAAGTTGTTGGCTTCTTCTGTCTTATGCCATGGTGTGATTTAGGGGCAATTTCATTTGCCTTCCTTGTTGATATGCATCATTTTTCAAAGATATTTGGAGATTCAGAATTAGATGACCATATATATGTATACAAACACATTTGTAAAAGCATTTGTGTTGTATTATTTCTATCTGCACCTTGCTTGTTTTTTTGCCTCTTAATATATAACAGCAAGTTATTTAACAATGAATATTAGTGCTATTCTATTATGTACTTTTTCCTATAATATACATATTTTTTTCATATACATACTTAAAAATAGTGATCTTGAAATGGAAAAGCTCATGTGCTGCCACCAGACCTAAGGATCTTATTATTCAGCTTTGTAAGATTTTGAAGTTAGAGAATGCTGGGAAGGAAAATTAGAAAGCTCTTGGGAAAGGTTTGCTTACTATACTGATTTGGAACTTGTTGGGAACAAAAATTAGCCACACATTTATTAAAATGAGCCCATCTCTCCTGACATTTGAGTGCAGTATATGTTTCTTATAATAGTGTTGTGAAGAGGTATATTTTCAAGAGCTACCTCTTATTATTGTAATGTAGCTTTACTGTTTCAGTAGAGATACTTGGGAGAATGAATCCACACCAATTTCTGAACCTTTATTCAGAAAGTAAGTATTGAAATTCTGTCATAACAGTGAGCTGAGAGAATATCTCTTTTCTTGGATGTGTTTCATGTATTACCTTTTCTTTAGGATTTATGCATCTTATTATTAGCTGACTAGAAGTGTCTTCATATGCTGTTCAAGTAGGCTTGTCTATTGAGCAATTGAAATATGGTTGCTGCCAATTGATATGCTAATATCGTGGATATATTATTTTAAAATATATGAAATTAATCTCACCTTCTTATTTCTACATTTAAAAAAATATGGCTACTAGAAAATTGAAAATTACATGGGCAGCCAGCTCACTTTATCTTTCTATTGAACTGAGGTGCTCTAACCTTGCGTTGGGCTATAGTAGGCATACATTGGATTCTTTCTGACTCTGTGTGGAAAACCATCACACTTTTTTGTTACATGTACAGATCTATAGTTTCATCTCTCCTGAGCTACAAGCCAAGAAATTTTACCAATAGTTCTAACACGAGGAAAGATTGCCAGAGGATAGTAATCTATAATGTGTAAGCCTTCAGAGCAAATCTTGACCTTAAAATATTCTAGGTGATATTTGGCCTTCAGTGGCAGCTTTTCTAGTGTTAATTTAACAGGAACTCCAGTGATATTTTTGTTTAATGGATCTGGTTTTCATTTTGGTTGTATAATTTTCTTTCTGTATGCATTTAGCCTAGTGTTGGCACTCTGTAATGTTCATTGGTACTCCTGAATCCATGGATAGTTGTATAGAATAGTGGAAAGAACAAAGATTTTGCAGTCAGACAGACTTAGGTATGAATTACTAGCTGTAATAACCAAAGTAAATTATTCAGCAGTTCATCCTCACTTTCTTATTTGTAAAGTGGTACTCATATATAACTACTATGTTTGGTTCTTGTGAGAATTATTGTGTTTTTGTTTTTTTGTTTGTTTGTTTTTACAGAGAGAGAGACAGAGAGAAGGGGGGAGGGCCCAGAGCAGGCTCTATAGTTGACAGCATTAGTTTTTCATATAGTTTCACTCCACAGGGGGGTGCGGGGCTGTGCGGGGTTGTGCAGGGCAGGAACTGGACCAGGAGCCTCCCACATAGGCCCCAGCAAGAACTGAACTGGGGGGTCACACCCCAGTTCAGCATATGGATCCACATGGGCCTGAGCCGGGATTCAGTCCTCAGGCTCTGGGACTGCAAAGTGAGTGCTTAACCCACTGAGCCATCCCACCTTTCCTGAATATTACTGAGGTATTTGGGAGGTACTTTGCTGTCATATACTTTAAGGTAACTTTAGTATAACTTTTATGTAAGTATAGTTAAAAACATAAAGGTAGGAATCTTGAATTCAAAGTTGTTTTTTCTTCTCCTCTACAACTTAAACTTAAGGCCTTTAAAAAGTAAAGCTTTCCATCTAGAACCGGCACATAAAACTACTAAAGGGCTTTAAGTTTCTCTGTGTAATCATCTCAAAAAAACAGTTTTTTCAGCCACCAAAAGGATGTAGTCTTGACATATAAATAGAAAACAGATTGAGATTTTGGCTGATATTGCTATATTGGTTTAAATGTTGGTTAGGTCAACTTCAGGCTTAGATTACAAGATTTGCAAATTAAAGGAAAACCAAAAGGGAAAGAACATCTGCATAGCTTCTGACTCGGTGGAATTCCATAGAAGGCAGACTTGTTCTGCCCCTGGTGTAATGGGGCATGTGTACAGGGAATAAGCCTTGAAAAGAGCTCACTGCTGCGTTGTGATAATCCTAAAGTCAAAATTGATGATGAAAATGAGGTCATTCATTGTGGAGAAACATGGCATTTTCCAAATTAAGTATCATTCCACAATGTTGTTGTTTTTTTTTGGGGGGGGGTAAGATATTTTGTTGATGTAGCTATATGATATGGTATTTATATTTAGACAGAATGAAATCTTGCTAAATCTAGAGGTGTGTTACTTGATGATTTTCTTAAATCAGAGTACTGAGATTTGAGAAAGGTTATTTGCTGTAAGACGTAAATAAGTTGTTTTTTTTTTTTAATTTAATTTTTATTGTTTTTGACAGAGAGAGAGAGAGAAGGAAGAAGTGTGTGTGTGTGTATGTGTGTGTGTGTGTATGTGTGGGGGGGTGTTGCCCAGAGCAGTCTCCATAGTTTCACTTTATTAGTTTTCTATATAGTTTCATTTCACAGGTAGGCACAAGGCTGTGCAGGGCAGGAACCGGCCTGGGGCCTCCCACATGGGAAGCATGTTGGAGGTGAGAGACATATCAGGGGCATCCCACATAGAAGGCTCACCTCAGTGAGAACCAATTGGGGGTACATCCCATTTCAGCATCTACATCGGCTGGGGCCAGGGCTGGGATTTGATCCTTGGACCCTGGGGCCACAAGATGAGCACTCAACCCTCTGAGCCATCTCGACATCACCTAAATATGTTTTAATCAAAGATGATGGTCATATAGTTGACAGTAAATTACTAAACACCTCAGTGAGATATAAGCAATTCTTTCTTGCCACTGGGTAAATTATATCTGGTGTGTATGACTTTAAAATGTTTGCCTCAGGGAAGCTGGGATGGCTCAGTGGGTTACTGGTAAGTGCTCACTTTGCAGCGCCAGGGACTGGGGATCGAATTCCAGCCCCGGCCCTTGTGGACCCATATGCTGAACTGGGAGCTCCCCCAGTTCAGTTCTCTCTCTGTCTCTGTATCTCTCTCTCTCTCTGTGTCAAAAATAAATAAATGAAGAAATAAAATGTTTGCCTCAGATTACCTAAGGTACTACCTCAAAGAAATGCTTTATTTCATGTTTTTTTTTTAAATTCTAAGAGGAACTTTATATTCTTTTGAGAAATATTGTGGGTACCTACTACTGCATTTCAATTGCTGTCAAAGTATCCTGGGATTCAGTAGTAATCGAAGGCAATGTTTTTTTTTAATTGAGGGGGAGAAAGAGTGGTGATTTTATCCCAAGGGGACACTTGACAGTGTCTGGGGACACTTTTGGTTGTCACAGCTTGGGACAGGGAGGTGCTAGTGATATCTAGTGAGTAGAGTCAAGGTTGCTGCTAAACATCCTATAATGTACTGATTAGCCCCAAACAACAAAGAATTATTCATCCTATAATGTAAATAGGATCAAGGTTGAAAAACTTGGATCTAATGATTCAAAAATCTATGCACTGATTACACTAACATTCTAGCATGGAAAGAAAAACACGTAAAATATATAGTATGGTGACATCACTAGGGAAGGTGGTTAGATAATATTGGGTAGGGCAGTGTTATGTGTTGTTGAGGGACATTTGGATAATCTGCTCTTTGGAGCTGTAGTGTATAGTGCTGATGTGAACATTTGTGTACATTTTTGGGTATACATTTCTGTTTGCCATATGTACCTAGGAGTGGAATTTCTAGGTCATAAATTATGCTGTGTTAGATATTACAAAGCAGTTTTCTAAAGTGGTTGTATCTATTTACTGTCCTACTAGTAGTACATAAGGCTTCCTGTTGCAGCACTTCTTGTGAAAACTTGGCATTAATAGTCTATTTTAGCCATTCTGGTGGGTATGCACTGGTATCTCACATGATTTTCATTTTCATTTTACTGATAACTAATAAATTTGAATACTTGTGCATATGTTTGTTAGCTATTTCAGTATCCTCTGATGTGCTCCTTCATGTCTCCTGCTTGTTTTCCTTTTTGTTTTTGGTTTATTGTTTGAGAGGTGAAAGAGAGAGGGGGATGGTGGGTGAGGGCCAAGAGCAGTCTCCATAGTTGTACATCATTAGTTGTGACATAGTTTTATTCCACACAGGTGGATGTGGGGCTGCACGGGATGGGCACCAAACTGGGGACCTCTTGCATGGGAGGCTAAAACCTTCACCACTGTGCCATCCTGGCAGTTAGCAGTTGCACTGCAGTTCAGCATATGGGTTTGCATGAGTTGGGGCTGGGATTTGATCCTCAGACCTTGTTGCAAGACAAGTGCCCCCTGCTTTGTGTGTGTGTGTTATGTTTTCTGTTACCATTTGTTGAAGTCCTTTTAATATGAGCCTCCTATTTATGCTTTTACGATTTGTGCCTTTTATATCCTGTTTACTTCGAGGCCATGAAGGTGATGCCAAAATGTATGTGGTTTTCAATATAGAAGTCTAAGAATAGCCAGGAGAGCTTTGAAGAACAAAGTTGGTAGGGTTATGATACCTGATATTGAATTATGAAATAACAGTATAAGAAATCACTTTTCCATGAGGAGAGGCCATTAGATTAGTGGAATATATAGACAATCCAGAAACAGATTCCCGTATTTTTATAAGAAAGATGGCACTGTAGTTCAAAGGGGATTCATATATGGCTCTGGGTCATTAGAATATTCATATGGAAAATGAAGAAACTTGTCCCTTATGTCATACCATGCAAAAATCAATGTACTGTAAGATGTATAGTGGACCGAAACCTCTATGAGAGAACAAAAAAAACAATTTTTTAAAAAAGATTTATTGTTTTTGACAGAGACAGGGAGATACAGAGAGAAGGGGCGGGGGGGTGGGGGGTGGCTCAGAGCAGTCTCCATAGTTGTACATCAGTTTTTGACATGTTTGTGGGGGTGAAGCAGGGCGAGACCTGGGCTGGGGGCCCCCTGCATGGGAGGCATTTCCCCTCAAACCAGGGGTTATACCCAGGTGGTGAGAACCAAACTGGGGCCTCCTGCATGGGAAGCACACTCCAGTTCAGCATATAGGTCCACATGGACTGGGCTCTGGATTTGATCCTTGGTCCCCAGAGCTGCAAAATGAACGCTTAACCCACTGAGCCATCCCACCTTCCCCAACAAAATATTTTGAAGATAAAATATTTTCATGACTTTAAGGTAGACAAATATTCCCCCAAACAGAACATAATATGTCCTGTTCATAAATAAAATGATTTCTATTTCTTTGCTTATGATATTATATAGAAAACTGCTTAATTTGGTGGAATGTCACTTATATAAGACAGCCTAGAATGTAAGGGCAATGAAAAGCTAGGATTTTATTTCATGAACCTTAATTTAATGTCAGGTTTTAGAATTATATAATTAGAACAGTATAGTAAAAGTGCATAATTTTATAAGCATTTATAAGGTTTTCATAAAGCTACCATGGTTTCTATATGACTGCCTTTAAAAATTGGGATTTGAAATCTTGGGTTTGCTTTTTCTCCATTTTTGATCTTTTAAAAAGTTCTTTGTTGCTTAATTTTTCCTAGTGTTCAAATTATTAAACAGCTTAATATAACATTTCTTTATGTTTGAAAAATGTACATCCAACTGTAATTGTACAAAACATGATGTTGTTGCTGAGGTCTAGTTTGAAAACTTCCCTGAAAGATGGCAGAAATCCTTCAGGCCATCCAGATCATGAGATGGAAACAAAGACAAACAGAGAGTCCTGGATAGTAACTTGTGGAAAGGTCATGCTTAGTGAAATGGTAGATGACAATTTATTCATGTTTTTTAATGCTATAATATTGTGTGTTTTGTATTTTGTTCGGTATGGTACAGAGGGCTGTACTTTTCTTATTAGTTTCTATGTGTGAGGCTGTTAGTCATTCCTTAGGATACAGAGAACCAAATACTTAAAGAGAATTTAAAAAGATATAGAAAAGTCCTTTTGGACTTACACTTTGCCAAAAATACTTGAAAAAATTATAAGCAACTTGAAGTATAATTTTATGTTTACAAACAGACTATTTATTAGCTTACAAATAAGCTTTCTGGCCTCAATAAGGTAGCATCACAATCAATATAATACCCTATATAGGGTGACCAGATGTCCTGCTTTTGGCGGGACAGTCCCGATTTTTAACAATTTGTTCTGCGTCCCGCGGCGTTTTTAAAAAGTCCCGATTTTTTGAAAGAATGCACGACAAGCTAGGGAACAGCGGGAGATAGACCTAATTTTTAATCAAGAACTCCCCCCCCCCCCC